>JAJOOS010008122.1:0-56833 GCA_029582725.1 Solanum chiquidenum | reverse complement strand
AGCATGTATGGAAAATAATTATATATATACTCCTAACAATTCAATTCCCTTCATCCCCATAAATTGACAACAAACAAAAAGGAATATAATAATAATAACAATAATATTAGTACCGTTTCTTGTCCCCTAAATTTCTAAGCCGCCAAGAATTCACCACTGCCCCCTTCAATCTAATACAACCATTATACTAATATAATAATAATAACTATAGGTTACTTCCACTAAAATTTGTCAACAGTAACCCATAAATATTTGCCCATCAATTTGAAAACCAACAATATTGCAGAAGATCCAATGCATTCAATACCCACTTGAATTGATAATTTAATTGAAAGAATTGCAACTTAATAACCTAATATCGATATATTGATCAGAAATTTTCATCCACAGAATTGAGTATACCTGCACTCTCGTTCTTCGCTCAACGCACGCCGCAGGTTAGTTTTCTTTCTGCTCCTCTTTATTTTATTTTTTTCTAAATTAATTATGTATTAAAACTAATAACTCCCACTAACCTATTTTATTAATTCAAACTCAGCCCACTATTATTAAAAATAATCAAATTACCCGCAAATTAATTAACTATAGTTAAATGAGTATTCAAAAATATCAAAAATGACCTTTCGCGTCCGGGTCATTACATTAGCCACCCTGGGCGGGATTGACACTCGAGAACCATTGCTTTCCCCAAGCGAACCCTTGGCTTGACTCACTACTCTGTGGAAGACTTAAAGATTAATATAAAGATTTAATGCATCTTTATTCAACTGGTCTAAAAGATAACTTAGAACATTTAAAGATAAAACATTCAACTTAGCCAAAGTGGCAACTCAAGTCTTAACATAAGAAATAACAACGTAAAGACATATGAACTACTAACTGTCTATTAAGCCTCTAACAACTGAGATAGATGTCGGGACAAGACCCACGACATCTTAATGAACTAACTAATCAAAGCAATAAAAGGGAATCCTCCGGAAACAAGATGGCTCACCAACTGACTCTGAGTGCTCAACTGGATCAACGAGGCGTTAGATGCTGATCCTGGTTACCTGTATATGCATCATAAAATGATGCAGGCCAAATGACATCAGTACATTGAATGTACGAGCATGAGAGGGGAAAACTAAACATGACATAAGCTTGAAAGGAATCTGAAAAGAACACTTATGTTAGCTTTACTCAACTCATGGATACTCAACTCAAATGCAAGGTAAAACAACAATAAAGGTGCAGTTTATACAAAGCATTTAAAACAGTAGGTGACAACTCAATGTATTAAAGAACTATAATAACAACTCTGTTTACATATAAAGTAATATAATACTGTGGGAGTTTCTCTAACCGACAACCATCACTATGAGCTAAAGTGATGATACAATGTCTCGCCCACGCTGCCAGAACTGTCCTATACCTTGTCGTGATATAGAACGCTTCAACTAAGTGGATCCACTAGTCTATGCTAAAAATCACAAAGGAATCATCTAAAAAGTATGATCCTTTCTACCCATGATGGCTATATGGTTTATGGAGACTTGAGTTATTATGAACTCGTCTCTATATCGGTACTCAATTCTACTCCCAAAATAAACTAAGCTCATATGTTTTAAAAACAAAACTCTTTCTGTGATTTGAGGTAATTGTTTTATTGAGAAAATATATTTTGACTCGTTTAGAGTCGTCACTTAAATTTAAAAGTAAAATTAAGAAAACTGTTGTTTTCAAAAGACTAAAACAGAAAATCTAATGAAAACTTAAAAAGGGTTCGAGGTTCTTATTAGCATTTCGAGAAGGGTTTGAAAGCACCCAAATTGCCCGCTAATACGCGGTTATCCGTCAATTAATTATTTGGCTAAATTTATTTGACTAAATTCGAATTGAACAAATTTTAATTAGGACCGAGAAAGGGGAAATATTAAGATTTTATCTAAATGAAATATTTTGTAAACTTATTTATATATCTATTCATTTTTTAAATCAAGTAAAAGATGAATAATTTAGTTAAATAATTAATTCAAAATGGGTGTCTTTTGGGGATTTTGAATCTTTCAAACCTTAAGATTAAGTAGCAGATATTGATAAGTAAATAAACATGATAAAAGCAAAGGGGGAAAAGACTTGGGCCCAAATCTGGTTTTCCTATCTGCCTGGGCCAGTATTTGGGCCCATTTTCATTTTGGGCCTTTGGCCCATTTAAGTCACCTGCACCTGTCCTAAACTAACATGAAAGAGTGTTTTTTCTTTGGGCCTTAGGCCTAATTCTTTCACTTGTCCTAACCTGTCCTAAAGTTCTAACAGAAATAATAATAATAATTAAATGGGCTTAGGTCCAATAAATGACAAAATACAAATTTCTTTTGTAAAGATTAGGCATTTGGCCAAATCTTTTCGATCTTCCGATCTGTTTCATATTATTTCAGCTCCGAGACCTGTACATCAATTTTAATGGGCTGATAGACTCGATGGAAGGGCATTTGAGCCTTTACGGTTCTCTCGAAATGCAATAGAAATGTGATTGGAGTTCATGAAGAACTCGGGAAGATTTCACATGCAACAAAAAGACGACCAAGGGTTAGAATAGAGGCAAAATTCCAACAAAATGATAATCAAATAATTGACCCAAGATGAAGATAAGCACAAAAGTTACTTTGGGAAATAAGAACATAGTCACGAAGACTAATACGCCTCTTGACAGAAAGATTAAGATTTCATAACTAAAGCGAAAGATATAATTACAACGACTAATTAAAACCAAGACGGACCAATTAATTTAAGAGACTTATCAACTAAGTAACAAAAAATGATATCCACTAAGTGAACTGAAGCATTGTCAATCAGTGAACTAAATAAATAAAATTAAGAGTTGCATACAACTATATAAGGGCAAGAAAGCTAAGAAAAGAAATACTTAAGCAATCATAGAGCACTTTTATTTGACAGTTGAATAAACGAAGACTTAGCTCCCGATTTCAGCTACCTAAACAGGACCAAAACTATTATTTTCAGCCCATTACCTTCACTACAGAACCCAAATTAAACATCAGACAACCACAATAACGAAACAAAGTTAAATAGATATCAAGTCCTTTTGGAAACTAAATAGGCTCCCATTTATTTCAGTGAACACATTCAAGTTGGAAAGTAACGGAAACACGAAAGTAAGCTTAAATAAATATACACTCTGATTCACACATTTGACTTAAAAGCAGAGAAAGAATGACGCGATGCCAGACACTGATTACTGATACAGATTCAAGAGAGTAAACTATGACTGAAGAAACATCCCAAAACTGATTCACAAATATGATATGAAAAGCTTATAAACCAGGAACGGCAACAAACAAGAAACAACCTCCCAAACATCCAAGTATACACATTTGCATCACGCAAAACGAGAGATACAGAGAAGGGGAAGTTATATACCTTTTAGAAAGCGGCAAACTGGGATACCAACGAGCAGAGTAGGAGCTTCCCAAGATCACTATAAGATTCCAAGAAATCTAGCAAATCTCAGCGACTCACGAACAAGAAAGAACGTATATATTTAAGGTGTATTTCTTATATGACTGTTGCAGCTTAATAATTCTTTTTCTCTATAAGTTTTTGCCAAAAACTCTAACCCCTAACAATGGAGGAAGGGGAGGTATTTATAGAGGAAATACTAGGGTCGATTTGGAGGGGGGAAATGAAGAATTTCGGATAAGAACAGGGCAAAAATCGAAAATCCCCAGACCTATTCCGAATTCAAAAATATTTCTTTCCAAGGACGAGCAAAGTTGTTGTACGAAGAAATCCAAATTTCCAGCCGAAATCCAACAGTTGGAATGGACGTAAGCGGCTCCGATTAAAACAATCATCCTTGCGCTCGACGTGGTGTCCATCCACGTGAGTCAAGGACGACGAATATGACTGCTAGGACTGAGCGAGCCGACTCCCCTGCTGTACGACCTCACTAGTAAAGTAAAAAGTGGAAGACGACGAAAACAAATTAAACACCGTGTGCTTAAATCAAACGTTAGAGTTGCTTTCTGTGAACTCGCCCTTGCGTGATGAAGCTAAGGCACATTCGGGGTCGTTCACGCATTGCTGGATTGACGCCGTGAAGAATACGAACAAACAGGGGTCGGGTATGCTGTACTGTACGTTGTTGGTTGTTTTTTTTATTTTTATTTTTGGAGTGGGTCGGTTGTATTGGATAATGGGGATTGTTGAGTTGCTGATATTATTGATGGTGGGCTGGGTCAGGAGGTGTTGGACTGAAGCGGTGGGCTAGGAATAAAAGGCCCAAATGTGGTCCTTTAAGTGGGTTATTTGGTGGGCTGCTGGAAGGGTGAATGGGATATTTGGAGATTGGATTTACAGTAAGGTAGCCAAATGAATTGAACCAAATCAAATCGCGATTGGTCAATCGAAACTACAAACTTAGCCAAATAGATTTTAATTTGCGAATTCGGCTAAAATTTAGACAAGATGAATTATCTAATTAGTTAACAAACTTCTTAATTTTAACGACATTAATTAATTTAACTAAAAAATAATTAAATTAAATGTAAATTAATCAAATCGAAATTGCAACTATAACTTAGACCAAACTAAATTAATAAAATATTTAACTTGAAATGTGAAATCTTTTGGGATGATTATTAAATATTTATAAAAACATACTAATAATATATTTATATACAACAAATTTATCATTCAAAAGTTATAAAATTTACAAGATTATTTTAAAACTTGAAAATTGTAACCGTAACTTAAACTAAAGTGAATTAATAAAACACTAAACTAAAATGTAGTGTCGTTGGAGATGATTTTATAAAATATACTAATTAGGTAGAAACATATTTATTATCTAAAATGTCGTAGAAATGACTAAAAATCATCAAAGCCTATAAATCATTTCGATTTTTTATAAAACTAATTATTTCAAATCGTTTGAAATTAAGAAGTTTGAAAATAATTTTCTATCGTGGAGGGTCAAAATTGGGTGTCAACAACTGTCCCTCGTTTAACTTGTATTGATGAAAGAAATTCGAGAAAAAATAAAATTGACAAATCCAATTTTGATCCACCACATCCTCATCTTTTCTAATAACAATTTTTGGCACGGACTTTAAGAATTACGGCCGAACCCCAAAAATGTGTTTCCTACATATCTCAGGCTATATGAGAATTCAGGCCACTTGTAGTTCGATACGCTTGATTTGACGCACGATTTGAAAGAATTTAAAAGTCATCCCGGTATCGAATTATGAAGAGATCGGAATGCTCGAGAATAAGCTTTGAGAGTGAATGTTGGAGCACAGCCGAGTTTTCAACATTGATCCCGCCTACATATCCCCCAACTTAGGGAATCACGCTACTTGTAGTTTGACTCAATCGGTTGAAAAGGAAATCTATTATGCAAGATAACCTTTGGTTCTGGAAAAGCGACAAAGTAAGTCGAGTATGAAAAGGAGGCTTGCAAACTCTTAGCCATGAATGTGGCGCGTTTCTCACCCATAATTAAGAACTTACACGGACATAATTTCCCAATTTCTTGGTGCATTGTCACTCAGATTAGAAAGTTGCTTCCGGTAGAGACCAAAATCTTCGGATGCGAAACTGAAACTGACAGACCCAAAGATAAACCCACATGCCTTATGTTAGGGGTGTGGTTTGATTGTGGTGGAAGTTGCTCCTCTGCTCGCGTCCTAGGAGTTTGACACTCCTTTTCGGACTATGTCCCAGTTTGCTGCTAAGAAAAAGTTCCACGTTGTGCTGCATCCTTGTTGATGTTGTCCGTACCTGTGGTTTGTTTTGAGAATTCATCCTCTCGGATGCTCTCGATAAAGACTAAGATAAAACTCATTAGCATAAAAATGCGATTCAAATGGAGAGATAGTGTCTTTTACCGTATTGACACTTAATATCTCTCCTTAAACATTGACATCAACTTCATCGGCTTTGACGTAAAGCAAATAAATCTTGTGTCTCATATTTTCATTATAATCTTCAGTGTACTCTTTCTTTGATGTCGAAGCAATAAAATAGGTTGATGTAATATACTGACAGTTCTCTTGATGTCGTTGTTGATGGTTCTCTTGATGTCATTTTTGTAAAGAAAATGATGCAACTGATGTTGATCTTCTTTTGATGGGTGAATCTTTCTCGCGATGCATGAATCTCTTTCTCGCGATGCATGAATCTCTTTCCTGAGATGCATGGCCTTTTCCCTGGGATGCATAAATCTTTTTCCGCAATGCATGATATTTTTCCCGCTATGCATGAATCTCTTCCCGCGATGCATGAATCTTGTCTCGCAATGCATGAATCTTCTTTTGCAATACATAAACCTTGTCTCGCAATGCATGAATCTTCTCTTGCAATGCGTGAATTCTTTCTCCTGCGATGCATGAATTTTTTCCCGCAATGCAGGACTCTTTTCTCGCAATGCATGTCATTTTCCCCGCAATGCATGATTTCCTTCTTTTGCTATGCATGACTTCTTTCTCGCAATGCATGACATTTTTTCCGCAATGCATGATTTCCTTCTCTTGCTATGCATGACTTCTCTCTCCTGCAATGCATGAATCTCTTCTCTTGCAATGCATGAATCTTTTGATGATGCCTCCTTAATACCGAACGAAGATAATGCTTCGCCGAGCAACATAGGTGATCTTCTGGGTATCTTTTGGATGGCGGTATCGTCTCAATCGATAATATAAATAAAAATGACCCTCGGAGTAGTGGTATCATCTCATTTGACGATACAATATAAATGACTCTCCGAGCAGTGGTATTGTCTCATTCGACAATACGATATAAATAACCTTCAGGGTAAGAATATTATCATATCTGATAATATAATGCAAATGAACATCTTCTAGGTATCTTTAGTTTCTAGAAAATAATAATATTGCTTTCTTCGTGGGTTTCATTTGTTACATCTTCGAACATAGTTGCAATGTTCATTTATGATCCTCGCTTTGCTGAGAATTTGAATGAAATAATGCTACTCATATTCTCAATTCTTTGGTATAAGAAGCATAAAACTTTTCCTGCATCCATAAAAAAATTGCTAGTTTAAAATGAACTGATCTGTGTCGATCTCTTCAGTTGTCTGCTCCTTGTTTGACTATCTCCGGTTAAATTCTCCGATCTCCCGTTTCTTGATAGATAGGAAAAAATATTTTTATGCAAAACAAATGGAACAGGAAATAATTTTTTTTTAAGAAAACTAGATTTTCAAAAGTAATATTTGGAAAGGTCACTGCCAAGAGTCATGTCACGTCAAGCTTAGTGAACGTTTTTTAAGTTGATGTCTCGAGGTCTATCTGATTATTTGTTGGGAAGCACCTAAAGTTTCTCTAAACTGCCGATGAACCTTAATGAAATTTTTGAGGTCATCCTCAAAAAGTTTTGTCCCAGTTAACTGCCTTGGCTTATCTTTAACCATTGGTGAGAAAATCACGGAATTTTTGAGATCCTCTCAAAAATTATGTCCCAGTTACAAATCTCAAAGTAACTTTAGTCTCGACTTTGTTGGAGACGTCATCTTCTTTAGAATTTTTGAGTCCCTCTCAAAAAATTTGTCCCAGTTTCTATTGTAAAGTAAAAATAGAAATCTTACGGGAGATATAACCGAGCCCTTGTGGCTCCTACGTATCCCGTTGATACAGGAATCAGGTCAAACGTAGTTTCTCCTTGAGGATTAACAAAGATAAGAAAAATTACAAAGAAACCGACCGAGGCCGACATAGGCCGCATACGTATCTCATTCTTGAGAATTCAGGTCGAACGTAGTTCTAGTACAAAAGAAACATTAAAAAAGGATAAAGGGGTGACCGAGGCCGACATAGGCCGCCTACGTATCTCATTCTTGAGAATTCAAGTCAGACGTAGTTCATTACGAAAGAAACATTAAAAAAAGATAAAGGGGTGACCGAGGCCGACATAGGCCGCCTACGCATTCCAATTCTTCAGAATTCAGGTCAGACGTAGTTCATTACATAGGGATAGATTTTAAACAAAGCAATTACAAGCGAATAGAACGATTACAAGGAAATAACATAAATACAAACTAAAGCTTCACACATAGTATCTCTTGACAGCATCTGAGTTGATCGGTTTCGGCCATTCGGTGCCATCCATCTCTGACAGGACCAAGGCACCTCCAGATAACACTTTGCGAACCATGTAGGGTCCTTGCCAATTTGGTGCAAATTTTCCATTATACTCATCCTGATGAAGGAAAATGCGTTTGAGAACTAGCTGACCAATTTCAAATATTCTGGATCTTACTTTCTTGTGGAAAGCACGAATCATTCTATGTCAATAAAGTTGACCATGACAAACTACAACCATTCTCTTCTCATCGATCAATGTTAGTTGGTCAATCCGCTTGTGAACCCATTCAACATCACTCAATTCAGCTTCTTAGATGATTCTCAATGAAGGTATTTCAACTTCTGCAGGTATAACTGCTTATGTTCCATATACTAGTAAATATGGAGTAGCTCTAATTGATGTTCTGACGGTCTTTCGGTAACCCAACAAAGCATACGGCAAGATCTCATGCCAACCTCTGCGATTATCAATCATTTACCTCAAAATCTTCTTTATGTTCTTGTTGGTGGCTTCTACGACTCCATTTATTTGAGGATGATAGGCGGTTGAGTTCCGGTGAGTAATCTTGAATTGTTCACATATCTCTCTCATCAAGTGACTGTTGAGATTCGCTCAGTAATGATGGATTCTGGCACTCCAAACCTACATATCAAATTGTTGCGAACGAAATCAGCTACAACCTTCTTGGTCACCGACTTATACGAAGTTGCTTCCACCCACTTGGTAAAATAGTCAATGGCAACCAAAATGAATCTGTGTCCATTAGAGGCGGCTGACTCTATTGGACCAATGACATCCATGCCCCAAGCTACGAATGGCCAAGGCGAACTCATAGAATTGAGTTCATGAGACGGGACTCGAATCAAATCACCATGCACTTGACATTTATGACATTTCTGTACAAACTTACAACAATCATGCTCCAACAATCATGCTCCATAGTCATCCAAAAATAACCAGCCCGGAGGTCTTTCTCACCAAAGTGAGCCCATTCATGTGAGTACCACAAACTCCGACATGTATCTGTTCCAGAAGCTTTGAAGCTTCATTAGCATCAACGCATCTGAGAAGGCCTAAATCTGGAGTCCTCCTATAAAGGATTTCCCCACTTGCAAAGAAATTGAGGGCCATACGGCATATCGACTTCTTTTGGTTGAACGTTGTATTATCAGGATAAGTCCCGGTCTCTAAATATTTCTTGATGTCGAAATACCAAGGCAAACCATCTTATTTTGCTTCAACATGTGAACAATGGACATACTGCTCTTTTACCTCTATATCCAAGGTATCAATATAACTTGTATCTGGATGTTTAATCATCGAGGCAATGGTGGCAAGAGCATCAGCCAACTCATTCTGTGTCCTGGGAGTGTGTCTGAACTCAATCTTACAGAATCTTTTGCATAACTTCTGTATATATTGTACGTACGGTGTGATATTTGAGTTCTTTACGGCCCATTCTCCTTGAACTTGATGAATCAACAAATCTGAATCTCCAATAACCAATAGCTCATGCAAGTTCATATCAATTGCCATCTTCAGATCGAGGATGCAAGCTTCATACTCAACCATGTTGTTCGTGCAATTAAATTGGAGTTTAGCTGCCATAGGATAGTGTTGACCGGATTCTGATACTAAGACTGCTCTGATACCTTTCCCTTGGTCATTCGCCGCTCCATCAAAGAATACTCTCCAACCAGGGTATGCTTCAGAAATATCTTCACCCACAAATGCAACTTCTTCGTAGGGAAAATAAGTCTTGAGCGGTTCATACTCTTCATCAACTGGATTCTCTGCAAGATGATCAGCCAAGGCCTGTGCTTTTATCGCCTTCTGGGTCACATACACAATGTCAAACTCGCTCAGAAGCATTTTCCATTTAGCCAACTTCCCGGTCGGCATTGCTTTCTGGAAAATATACTTCAACGGATCCATTCGAGAGATAAGATATATTGTATAAGAAGACAAATAATGTCTCAACTTCTGAGCAATCCAAGTCAAAGCACAACATGTTCTCTCCAAAAGAGTGTCACGGGCCTCATATAGAGTGAATTTCTTACTCAAATAATAAATGGCTCGTTCCTTCTTCCCAGTTTCGTCATTTTGACCAAGTACGCATCCAAATACATTATCTGAGACAGATAGATACAACAACAGTGGACTTCCTTCCCGTGAAGGAACCAACACCGGCGGATTGGACAAATAGTTCTTGATGGCATCAAAAGCAGTTTGCCATTCTCCGATCCACTTGGTCAAAACATCTTTTTTCAACAACTTGAAGATTGGATCACACACTATGGTGGACTGAGCTATAAATCGACTGATGTAGTTTAACCTTCCCAGAAAACTCATCACCTATTTCTTGGTCTTCGGAGGAGGTAATTCTTGGATTGCCTTGATCTTGGAAGGGTCAAGCTCAATGCCCCTCCTGCTGACTATAAATCCCAAAAGCTTGCCAGCTGGCACTCCAAAAGCACATTTGGCAGGATTTAACTTTAAATTGTATCGACGCAGGCGATCAAAGAACTTTCTCAAGTGAGTCAAGTGGTCTGAACTCTCACGATATTTGATTATGACATCATCTACGTACACCTCGATCACTTTATGAATCATATCATGAAAGATAGTTGTCATAGCCCTCATATAAGTAGCACCAGAATTTTTGAGACCAAAAGGCATCACCCGATAATGATATACACCCCAAGGCATAATGAAGGCTGTCTTTTCTGCATCTTCTTCATCCATCAGGATCTGGTGATAGCCCTCATAACAATCCACAAACGACTGCATCCCATGCTTAGTACAGTTATCAATGAGAATATGAATATTTGGCAATGGAAAATTATCTTTCGGGCTAGCTTTGTTGAGATCTCTGTAGTCAACGCAAATTCTGATCTTTCCGTCTTTCTTGGCAACTGGAATAACGTTGGCTAACCAAGTCGGATATTGGATCGCTTCCACTACTTGAGACTCGATCTGTTTGGTAATCTCTTCTTTGATCTTTAAACTCAACTCAGGCTTGAACTTTTGAGTCTTTTGTTTTACTGGACTAAAGTCTGGATTAATCGGCAATTTGTGGGACACCATATTCGTGCTCAGCCCCGGCATAACGTAGTAAGACCAGGCAAATACATCAATGTATTCTATAAGCAAACGGACCAGGTCCTTTCTTAGAGCTTCAGTCAGATAGACGTTGATTCTTACTTCTTTAACACATTCCTCATCTCCGAGATTTACAGTTTTGATTTCTTCAAGATTCGGCTTGTGTTGATTCTCAAATTGTCGGAACTCTTCAGCAACATGTTCGGGTATCTCATTTTCCTCTTTGTATTCCTCACATTCGTCATCACCTGCCTCATTACGTTCACTCGGCTCATGACATGACATGACATTGGCATGTTTTAAATTAATATTACTGAAATCATAAATAGAAAAAGTCAGGAAAGTAAAATATAAATAGATAAGTAAACAAATTTTTGATAAAAGAGGCTTTCATTTAAATTGAAAAACAAGCACAAACTTTGGCCATGGCTAAGGGCAATTTCGCCTTTTTTTTACTTATAAACATCACAAGGGAATTTATAAACTTCAAACAAGTAAAAAATGCATAAAAAGGTGGGTCTTGGGCCTCTTCCGGACTACCACCGACTTTAAAAAGCAAACATAAACACATGTCTTTTCAACCAAGCTGAACAAGAAATCAGGAGTGGTGTGGAGGTCCAATTTTACAATTGCTCCTCAGGTTCTATATCACGGATGCCCGATGTCCCAGCCTCTTCCACGATGATCGCATCGATCTCTTCAAAAAAGCCCCAAATTCCTTCCTCGAGACCATCATCATTCACATATCCTCACACCGGGAATGACTGGTACAGATGAGGAGTTGGCCTGGTCAATGCTTGATCAACACTCTTGTTCTTCATCTTTGCTTCGTCATCTGTTGGAACATATCCCACACCAAACTTTGCTCCATTGGCAGGGATTTGGATAGGCTCGGTAATTCCTTGAAAAAGCTTCCCCAATCCGAAACCTGGTTTGAAACCGCTCCGGAGCATAACAGTAGCAATCAACTTGTACACAGAAGGAATAGGAGGATGTGGAGCCAAGTCATCACCGGTGGCATTTACCAGCTCCACCATGTAGAAATCACAACCTCGAGAGACATCATCAACAATCGGTGCATACCCATTGGAATGGATCCCTTCACCATAAATGACCAATTCATGGTCCTTCCAAACAAATTTCATTAGTTGGTGAAGGGTAGAAGACACAGCCCCAACCATGTGGATAAATGGTCTTCCCAGAAGAAAATTATAACTGGTGTTGATATCCAACACCTGGAACTCCACATTAAAATCCACAGGACCCACCTGAATATCCAAGTTTACCGCACCCAATGTGTCTCTTTGCACTCCATCAAAATCCCTCACATTGACTTGGTTCTGGTAAAGCTTTCCTAAGTCGAATTTCAGCTACCTCAGAGTCAAAAGTGGGAAAATATTAAGACCGGATCCGTCATCGACCAAGACGCAATTTATTATCTTGTCTCGACACATAGTGGTGACATGCAAAGCTTTGTTGTGCATCTTTCCTTCAAAGGGCAGCTCTTCGTCATAAAAACTGATTCGGTGTCCTCAAATGACATGGTTTATCATGACTGCTAGATTGTTGTTGTTGGTGCCCACGGGCACATAAGTGTCATCATGAGCCTTCATCAGAGTCTGCCTATGCAACTGCGAACTCATCAATAAAGCCCACACAAAAATCTGAGCCGGTGTCTTTTCTAGATGCTTCACAATTGAATAATCTTTCGGCTGCATCTTTCTCCAGAACTCCTTTGCCTTAGATTCACTAATTGGCCTTTTAGACTGATCTTTCTTCTGCACTCCCTGGGCTAACTCTTCTGGTGTGTAGCACCTGCCAGATCTGGTCATACCCTGGGTAACAGCCGTTTCAATTACAAACTTTGGTCGGTCAAGAGTTTCCCGTGGCACCAAGGCAACAGCCTTCTCGGGTGTCAGAATCACAAACTCTTTCTTCTCTTTAATTCTCAATGAAGCTACAGCCCTTTCCAGTTCATCAGGAGCGATCAGAACTATTGTCTTTGTCACGCACCAATCATTATCTGTCTTTATCATATTAATAGTGACACCTCCATGATTTGGCAAAGGATTACTATTGACATTGGGCGCGATCGTCTGAAGAGAGACCACGTTCTAATCAATCAGGTCTTGGATCTTATGCTTCAGGTTGATACAGTCCTCGGTATCATGTACAACACTGTTGGAGTGATATGCGCACCTCTGGTCAGGTCTGTAAAACTTTGAGCTAGTGTCAACCGGCTTGGGCCCCACTGGATGAATATATCTTGCCGGAGTTAATCGCTCGAATAGCTTTGTTCGTCTTTCGATGAGCAGAGTGAAATTTCTAGCAGGCTTCTTCTCAAATCTAGGACGGGGGGATCGTAATTGCCTTGTTGAGGAGGAGGCATTTGACGATAATTAGAAGCGTTTGGATGAGGAGCTTGATATTTGGGATATGAGTTGGTTTGGTAATTTGGTTGTGGAGCTTGGTAGTTCGGGGAGGTATTTTGGTAAAGTGAAGCTGAGGTTTGGTACGTTGGGGGAGGAGTTTGGTAATTTTCCTGAACGCTAGCACAGTTAAGGGCGACGTACCGATAGTGATGAGGTGAAGTTTGGTAAACTGGAGGGGGAGTTTGGTAGATAGGAGGGGGAGTTTAGTAGCTAGAAGGGGGAGTATTTTGATAACTGGGAGGAGGGATATTTTGATAACTGGGGGGAGGGGTATTTTGGTAATCAGTTTGTGCATAACAAGCCGGGTACGAACCCTGTGAAGGTCGAGAACGACCTTGGTATGATGAGGATTTCCTTGGGGTCTTCTTCCCCTCATAAGAGATAGAAGACACATCTTCTCTTTTCTTCTTCAGCAAACCCGAGGATCCGAGCGAGGCAGCAACACGGGCATTCTTCCCAGTTCTTAACCCATCTTCGATAGTCTCACCTACTTTGACTATCTCATCAAACTTTACTCCAATGAGCAACATTATTCTATCATAATATTCGGTCTCTTGAACCCGCACGAATACTTCGACAATTTCCTTTTTAGACATAGGAGGCCGAACTCTAGCTGCCTCCTTTCTCCATCAGTATGCAAATTCTCTATAACTTTCATTCAATTTCTGCTTCATTTTTTCCAAAGAATAACGATCAGGAACGATCTCCACATTGTAGGCGAATCACTCGATAAAGTCCTTAGCCAAGGCATTCCAGCTAGGCCACTGTCTTGTCTCATGAGATGTAAACCACTCTAGAGCCTCTCCACTAAGACTTCGGCTAAAAAGCCGCATTAGTAAAGCTTCATCTCTTCTAATTCCCACGAGCTGGTCACAGTAGGCCCTCAGGTGTGCTAAGGGGTTCCCTATTCCTCCAAAAACGTCGAATTTTGGCACGTTAAACCCTTTCGGGAGGTCCAAATTTGGATGAATGCATAAGTCCTCATAACTCAAACCGGCGACTTCAGGAATACACTACAACTCTTTCATGGCCTTTCGGATTTCTTCCTTCATGTCTAGCTTGGTGGCCTCTTCCTTTGACCTCCACTCCCTCTCTCACTCCTCATAGTGGTCGAGGTCAGAACCATTGGCATCGTGCTCATTGGGGATCGGGATTTGGAAAGTGGCTTTTTGAGGTAAGGGTGGAGCAATGGAGGGACTTTGGGCATTTTGAGTGGCTTGGTAGTTTTGAGGGAAAGTCTGGGGGTTGGTATGTTGATTTTGGTGACAGAGGGAAGCTTGTGGGTTGTTAACGTCTTGGTTTTGAGGGGGTGGACCAGTTTGGAGGTTGGCATTTTGGGGAGGAAGTGACACTTGGAGGTTGACATTTTGAGGAGGAGGTGGTGTCTGATAAGGGGCGGAGGCATAATGGGGATTTTGGGCAGTTAGGTCGATGATTTAGAGGTTATGAGCAGGACTGGAGGGTGAGTTTTGAGCTTGTTCTGTGTTTGAAGGAGGAAAGTGAAGTGGAGGCCTTCCATCTGCTGGAGCATTGAAAGCAAAAGTTGGATTAGGTAAATCTTGTCTTCTCTGCATTTCGACCCGCATCTCAATGACCTGTTGCATCAACTGCACGATTAACTTGTTCTGATCGGCGATGACGAGCTGAGCCACAACAACATTTGTTAAGCCGGTATCCTCAACGTTATCGCCCATTGTTGACTTGCCCTTTCGAGAATTTTGACTGGGGAAGGAACCTGTAGGGCCTTTTGATCTTGTAAAATAGGGGTGTTTAGCCAGCTTATCAACACAAATCAGTTCTAACTACCTACAGAGGAAAACAACTCAAAGGCAAATCTGTTAGTTCTAATTCAGGAAAAATAATGCAAAATACCACATAGAAAGCATGTAAACACATAAAAGCTGCTTCAGTTGAGGACATGTTAACCCACGAGTAATGGGGGCTGATTTTTTGAACAAGCAGAAATTTGCTCATTTTATTTTGAGGTTGGTTACTCAGAAAGGTCAAATTGGTTTGAGCTAAGGTCTTCTTGCTGCATCTCTCGGCATCTGTTGATGTGAATTCAATGTTTCCTTGTAGAATGAGAGGGGGAAAAGAAAATTTGAAAAAGATAGGGGCCGGACCTTGAAAGGCTGCCTACGTATCTTCCAAGGAGAATTCAGGCCCTACGTAGCTCGAATACAAAGGAAATTTTCATTTCATTCATTCATTTTTGGTGATTACAAGGAGAGTGAAAAAAAAACAGACAATAAAGCTCCTAAAAGATAAAATGTGCCTCTATCCAAGCCGTTCTTCTTCCGATTGTCGAATTAGTCACGGGAGGTAAGCTCATAAGCTTTGAGGGTGATATTCTCATTCTCTTATTTCCGCCATCCCTGGAAAGGAGGCTTATAGACAATTTCCTCCTCAGTATATTCTTCAGTAGCTCCAGGGTGAGTGTCTTCGGGGTCACTATTGGCTTCTTGATTGAAGAAAGAGCATTTTCCGCGTATCTTTTGGTGCCTCGTGGTTATATCATTGTTGAAGCCATCGTGTTCCTTCCGCATAGCGGCCGTCTCTTCATTCATGATAGCATATCTTGTCATCTTAGCCGCCAACTCCGCGTCTAGTGCCACATTTGCTGCTCGTGCGACTGCGGTGGCGAACTCCACTTCTATTTTCCTTTTTCTGGTTTCTTGGATCTCTTGTTTGAGCCTGTTCAGTTTCATCCTCAAATCATCCTCTATTAGATCCATCTCGATATTCTTTCCCTTTTCCATCTTAGCAACAATTTCACCTTTCCTGAGATAATAGAGTAATGTTTTACGATTTGGTAGTGAGATTTCCTTTTTGACTGAGAAACTCAAGACTCAGGAAATTTTGGTCGGACATTTTGGGGTAGTGACTTGTATTCAGTATTGTAGAGATTTTTGGAATTTTTTTGAAAAGGAGTGGGCTAAAAATGCCCTCATTCAAAGCAACGCACCACATAAACAGTTCAAGCACACAAGTAAACATACAAATATCGCATCCTAAACAAGTAGGGGGCCCTTATGTGCCAAGGGTAGGCCTAGCATATTTGAAAGATGTATGTGTATAATTGAACCATTTTGTTACCCCAAAGCAAATTTCGCATATAAAATGGTGTTCAAAAAGCGAAAATAAGCAGGGGAAGTAAGGAATGAATAGGAAATACAAAAGGAGAGGCCCACACAGGGGTCATTTGAAAAGAATACCAAAATATAAGAAAGGCAAGCCCACGCAGGGGAAAATAACAACAAGTACATATAGAAAAACCCACGCAGGGGCGAAGTCCACTAATATGTCCCTGATGGCCCTGCTTCTGATCTGCTCCTCTTGTTCTGTGCCATGAAATGCTGAAGCCTGTATTGAATCATTAGCAAGTATCATTCACTCCGGTTGCCTTTCTCTTCCCAGTCTCCCAGACATATTCAACTTTTCTTATCTCCAATCCATAAATTGAGCTCTCCCAAATCACTTCTCAAGCTTTCTAATTCTCGAGTTGCACTCTCGAGGGCATATTTATCCTCCTCTTGCTTTCAAAGGAATTCATTGTACATTTCCTGAGCTTTCTTTTTCACCTCTCTTAATTCTATCAAAGCTTTGGATTCCTTGTCCTCCACACTGCGATAAATGTTTGGAACTGGGAAGGAGATACCTTGTATATTGTCTTTCAACCAAGCTTTGTAGGTTTCATCGTACCCGACATTAAACCGGTCCATGGCGATAGTTTTTTCATCCATTCGTACTACTTTTCCATTCTCTCAGCATCTCTGAAGCCTCATGCACTCTATCATCCCCTATGTCGAACATATAGATACGGTAGTATGCGTTTGGGGGGTAGTTTGTCTTCTTCCGAACTGCCTCAGGACCCGAATGAGTGCGTAGGGGCGGATACCCCGAATACCTGGTAGAGGAAGTACGAGTTGTCTGTGGCCCCGTACTATGACATCTTTTGAGATGAAGCGATCGAACATCCACTGAATATCTTCTTCTCTCAGCTCGGAGAAAATTTGAGCCCATCTTCATCTAGTCTTCTTATTTTCCAAATCTGCCCAAAATAGCACATCATTCAAACCCTTAAGAGTATTATTATCATCGAGGGTATGTAGTTGTTGAGTCCCGTGCCCCTTCGCTAAGTGGCTCATTATCCACCATTGGAGGAGGAGAATACAGCCTTGAAAGTAGCGGTGTCTTTCTTTACACCTTCTCAAAGCACGGTACATGTCGGACAGGATGACAGACGCGATGGGATAATACTTCACTTGCCCTTGGTTCAGATGCCCGTGGAAAAGAGTGTGTGCAAGCATTATTACTTGAGTGTTGATGCTGAGGCTCGGGCCTTGAGGAAAAACCATAGTACCTAATAGCGAGATAGTGAATGCCAAATGTCTGATCCCGTCCCATTCTCTGAAGGTAACCCTAAACTCTTGGTTGTAATTTGTATAAAAGCTTGCATGCCCTAATCTAACATAAAGATCCATAAAAGAAACGGTAGAACCCTCGGCCCAGTAGGCGTAATCATTTCCTAATCCGAGCCAATTTGTAATATCTTCGAGAGTAGGCTTGTTAGGGATTAAGATGATTTCCTGCTTTCTCACCCTTCTTTCAAGCCCTGTACCGACTGTGTCTATTCCATCCCGAATTTCCTCAATTGTCGGGGTGATTTCCATGGTTCCAAATTGGAACACCATTCTCTCATTGTCCCAATAACCCGTGAGGACTTCAATCAGCTCAGACCACCCAACCATGTTAATGAGTTCTGTTAGGGCCCCTACATATTTGTTGAGGTCCCTTTTGTGAAATACATTGAGGTCGTTGTACCACATCTTGAGTAGAACTGGGGCTTCCACTACCATGTCAAATTTAGGAAATCGATCCATACCTACACAATAAAACTCGGTTAAGATTCCCCCCAGATAGGTAACAATCAGATTTCCACACATACATCTTTCAAATGTCAAATAATATGATATGTCATTAGGTCGTGGACCTTGGACATGTTTTTTGGCGGTTTTACTAATGGACTTATTACGCCTTGGGTATTAAGCCGTCTTAGGTTAATGCTTAGATTCGGATTTGGTTCCGCTTTACCCTACGTTGACTAGAATTGGTTTAGAAATGACAGTTACTCGAGTCGGACAAACAACGGGGTGAAGTCTAATAAACGACGTTGGATGACCACAAGCCAACTATTCGTTTATCACTTCCAAAGAGTTCAACTTGTGTTTTTTTTCTGAAGGGCAACCGTGGTAAGCCACGTAACCGCCTTTTTTCCTAATGCAATCTATTTGCCATTTGACTGAATCGGATGCCATGAATGTCAAAATTAATATAAAATACGATAATTTAAACAAGTAAACAGTTAAGCACATAACCAAATAATTAATCTTAAGGTTAGAACCATTCAAATCCCCAGCGGAGTCGCGATTCTGTTTTATTGAGAAAATATATTTTGACTCGTTTAGAGTCGTCACTTAATTTTAAAAGTAAAATTAAGAAAACCGTTGTTTTCAAAAGACTAAAACATAAAATCTAATGAAAACTTAAAAAGGGTTCGGGGTTCTTATTAGCATTTCAGAAAGGGTTTGAAAGCACCCAAAATGCCCGCTAATACGCGGTTATCCATCAATTAATTATTTGGCTAAATTTATTTGATTTAATTCGAATTGAACAAATTTTAATTAGGACCGAGAAAGGGGAAATATTAAGATTTTATCTAAATGAAATATTTTGTAAACTTATTTACTTATCTATTCATTTTTTAAATCAAGTAAAAGATGAATAATTTAGTTAAATAATTAATTCAAAATGGGTGTCTTTTGGGGATTTTGAATCTTTCAAACCCTAAGATTAAGTAGCAGATATTGATAAGTAAATAAACATGATAAAAGCAAAGGGGGAAAGAGACTTGGGCTCAAATCTGGTTTTCCTATCCGCCTGGCTAGTATTTGGGCCCATTTTTGTTTGGGGCCTTTGGCCCATTTAAGTCACTTGCACCTGTCCTAAATTAACATGAAAGAGTGTTTTTTCTTTGGGCCTTAGGCCCAATTCTTTCACCTGTCCTAACGTGTCCTAAAGTTCTAACAGAAATAATAATTATAATTAAATGGGCTTAGGTCCAATAAATGACAAAATACAAATTTCTTTTGTAAAGATTAGGCATTTGGCCCAATCTTTTTGATCTTCCGATCTGTTTCATATTCCTTCAGCTCCGAGACCTGTACATCAATTTTAATGGGCTGATAGACTCGATGGAAGGGCATTTGAGCCTTTACGGTTCTCTCGAAATGCAAGAGTAATGTGATTGGAGTTCATGAAGAACTCGAGAAGATTTCACATGCAACAAAGAGACGACCAAGGGTTAGAATAGAGGCAAAATTCCAACAAAACGATAATCAAATAATTGACCCAAGATGGAGATAAGCACAAAAGTTACTTTGGGAAATAAGAACATAGTCACGAAGACTAATATGCCTCTTGACAAAAAGATTAAGAATTCATAACTAAAGCGAAAGATATAATTACAACGACTAATTAAAAGAAAGACGGACCAATTAATTTAAGAGACTTATCAACTAAGTAACAAGAAATGACATCAACTAAGTGAACTGAAGCATTGTCAATCAGTGAACTAAATAAATAAAATTAAGAGTTGCATACAACTATATAAGGGCAAGAAAGCTAAGAAAAGAAATACTCAAGCAATCTGGATAGAATTTTCAAATCCACAGTTTCATAATAAATAATTGAAGGGGTGCAAATCTTACCATTCTCGGCAATTAATGAAGAGGCAAAAATAAAATATAATACTTATTAAACTATAGCATATTCTAAATAAGAAAGTAACATGCCGACTTAAGATTAATATACAAGGCAAGAGAATGAGAAATTGCAAACTGATCACAGAATCTTAAAAAAAAGGGAAGTTTGAACGAAATAGTATTCGAGACCATATAATTAGACCCATTAAATTCGGTGAAAAAAAAATGAATCATGGAAGAAAACCCCTTTGAATAATAACAACAAAACAATCATAGAGCACTTTTATTTGACAGTTGAATAAATGAAGACTTAGCTCCCGATTTCAGCTAGCTAAGCAGGACTCAAACTATTATTTTCAGCCCATTACCTTCACTGCAGAACCCAAACTAAACATTAGACAACCACAATAACGAAACAAAGTTAAATAGATATAAAGTCCTTTTGAAAACTAAACAGGCTCCCATTTATTTCAGTGAACACATTCAATATGAGAAGTAACGGAAACACGAAAGTAACCTTAAATAAATATACACTCTGATTCGCACATTTGACTTAAAAGCAGAGAAAGAATGACGCGATGCCAGACACTGATTACTGATACAAATTCAAGAGAGTAGACTACGACTGAAGAAACATCCCAAAACTGATTCACAAATATGATATGAAAAGCTTATAAACCAGGAACGGCAACAAACAGGAAACAACCTCCCAAACATCCAAGTATACACATTCGCATCACGCAAAATGAGAGATACATAGAAGAGGAAGTTATATACCTTTTCGAAAGCGGCAAACTGGGATACCAACGAGCAGAGTAGGAGCTTCCCACGACCACTATAAGATTCCAAGAAATATGGAAAATCTCAGCGACTCACGAACAAGAAAGAACGTATATATTTAAGGTGTATTTCTTATATGACTGTTGCAGCTTAATAATTCTTTTTCTCTATAAGTTTTTGCCAAAAACTCTAACCCCTAACAATGGAGGAAAGGGAGGTATTTATAGAGGGAATACTAGGGTCGATTTGGAGGGGGGGAAATGAAGAATTTCGGATAGGAACAGGGGCAAAATTGAAAATCCCTAGACCTATTCCGAATTCAAAAATATTTCTTTCCAACGAAGAGCAAAGCTGTTGTACGAGGAAATCCAAATTTCCAGCCAAAATCTAAAAGTTGGAATGGACGTAAGCGGCTCCGATTAAACCAATCGTCCTTGCGCTCGACGTGGTGTCCATCCACGCGAGTCAAGGACGACGAATACGACTCCTAGGTCTGAGCGAGCCGACTCCCCTGCTGTACGACCTCACTAGTAAAGCAAAAAGTGGAAGACGACGAAAACAAATTAGACACTGTGTGCTTAAATCGAACGTTGGAGCTGCTTTCTATGAACTCGCCCTTGCGTGAGGAAGCTAAGGCGCGTTCGGGGTCGTTCACGCGCTGCTGGATTGACGCCGTGAAGAATACGAACAAACAGGGGTCGGGTATGCTGTACTGTACGCTGTTGGTTGAATATTTTCTTTTTCTTTTTGGAATGGGTCGGTTGTATTGGAGAATGGGGATTGTTGAGCTGCTGATGTTATTGATGTTAGGCTGGGTCAGGAGGTGTTGGGCTAAAGCGGTGGGCTAGGAATAAAAGGCCCAAATTTGATCTTTTAAGTGGGTTATTTGGTGGGCTGCTGGAAGGGTGAATGGGATATTTGGAGATTGGGTTTACAGTAAGGTAGCCAAATGAATTAAACCAAATCAAATCGCGGTTGGCCAATCGAAACTACAAACTTAGCCAAATCGATTTTAATTTGCGAATTCGACTAAAATTTAGACAAGATGAATTATCTAATTAGTTAACAAACTTCTTAATTTTAACGACATTAATTAATTTAACTAAAACATAATTAAATTAGATGCAAATTAATCAACTCGAAATTACAACTATAACTTAGACCAAACTAAATTAATAAAATATTTAACTTGAAATGTGAAATCTTTTGGGATGATTATTAAATATTTATAAAAACATACTAATAATATATATAATTATATACAACAAATTTATTATTCAAAAGTTATAAAATTTACAAGGTTATTTTAAAACTTGAAAATTGTAACCGTAACTTTAACTAAAGTGAATTAATAAAACACTTAACTAAAATGTAGCGTCTTTGGAGATGATTTTATAAAATATACTAATTAGGTAGAAACATATTTATTATCTAAAATGTCGTAGAAATGACTAAAAATCATCAAAACCTATAAAACATTTCGAATTTTTATAAAACTAATTATTTCAAATAGTTTGAAATTAAGAAGTTTGAAAATTAATTTCTATCGTGGAGGGTCAAAATTGGGTGTCAACAGTAAATACTCAAAACTAGCTTAAAAGCTCTCTTGGAAATCGGTGTTTTTCTTCTTGTTTAAATGTGAAAACATTTCAACTCTTGGGGATACTTAGTTCCCGTATAATCTTTTGAAGAAATGAACTTAATTCTCACTCTTTACTCAACTCAAAACTCAAGCCTTAAAACAAAGTTAAAACATTTGTAAAAAACTTTTGGAAAACTCTATGAATTTCTCTTGACTTGATTCTTAACTTTCATTGAAATTGAATTTATGGATTCAAGGATCGTGATTTGTGATAGGAATGATCTCATGATGTTTAGGAGTGTTTTTAGATAGTTAAACATGAGAAACGATCAAGAAATCACTGTCTGGAAACAAGTCCGTGACGCGGAGATGCATTTAAATATTTGATCGCGAAATTTATTTTTTGAAACAGAGGAGTCCGCGTCTTCTCCACGATGCGGAGGTGATTTTTGTGCACTGGGGGAGTAAGTCCGTGATGCAGACTTGCGTGCCGAAATCTGCTCGACTTTTTTCTTCTTCGTTTTCTCACCCCAATTCACCTAAATATGATTCTTTTTCTCAATTCCTCTTTAGTTTCAGATACCCAGTATATGTACACACGATTCTAACTCAAGACAACCCAAAATCGACTCGATTCCATCAAGAACTCAACAATCCCATCAAATCTCAATAACTAAAACCAAACTTCAAGAACATCATACTTTCAACTTTCTAGAACGAATTTCGCTGAAACAAACATGACTGGCGCGTGGGTGAACGAAATCAACGCTATGAAAGTCTCACATACCTTGTAGGATTGAATCCTTGGCGAAATCCACAACCAAATCGCAAGAACTTGACGAATCTTGAACTTTTTTTTTTTTCTCTTCTCTCAAAGCCCTAGCGTATTTCTTAATTGCGTAAACTGAACTAACTCAATTTAGACCCCAAATAACTTACTAAAAATGAAATAATATAATTGGATAATGAAAAGACCATAATACCTTTCTAAAATCCGATTTTGACTTTCCCTATCTAGACAACCCAACTTCAAATGGACATATCTCCCTCATACGAACTCGAAATTGAGCCAACTCAGCGGCGTTGGAAAGATAATTCAAAGATTTTTCCTACGATATCTGGTAGAACACCTAAATCATCCTGAGCTAGGAGTTATGGTCGTTTCAAGTTGACACAAAATTCAAATTTAACATAACTTAACTAATTTTCCAGATTTTTCATTCTTTCCAAAAATGAAACTTTCTAATTCTAGCTCTTTCTAGTTCTTTCAAATAGAGAGGTGTTACAATAGCAAACTATTTGATATTGGAGTGCAAATAGCAAAACTGTAGTTATAGAGCGCTAATATGACTTTTATGTTTGCTATTCCTAAAATTTACTCTATTAATTAACTAGCAGCCTAATCAATCTCGGGTTAATTTATTTAAATTCTACCCAATTTCTATCTATGTCAATTCTAGCCAATATTGATTTAATTCTAAAACTGCAAACCATTTCCCAATTAATTCAATCTGGATGACCCATCCTATGACCCATCAACCCGACCCATGCCCAAATTTGATCACAATTCACAACCGTCAATTTTACCTTATTCTACGATCCAGATTACATCTCCCTTTTGTTTCCTTTCTTTAGCTATTCATACTTAGAGCTGTCAATATGGGCTAGCCCACCCCATTCGGGTCAACCTATACAAACTTTGAAATTTGAAGGGACAGGTCGGGCTAGCCCATTTTTTGTGTGGGCCAGAAAATAATCGGCCCAGCCCACAAGTATGTGGGCTATGGCCTTTGCCGGGCCAGCCCTTTTTTCTTAAAAGTATATTTTTTCTAATTTTTAAAATTAAATTATAATTTAAAAATATTATCATAAATATCGACAAGACAATATTACATGGTGTTAGTGTTACTACTTGTTAATCAAATACACAAATAAAATTATCTTTATAATATTTATTAAGTTTGATTTCAAGTAAAAGCATAAATAGCTAAATAGAAATATGTTTCTAATTGTTTTCCAATGATCATATAAAACACAAAAACTATGACAATATTCCATAGGCTATGACCTATGTAGTGATTTCCTAGAAATTTTAGAGAATTTTTATTTTTTGTAGTACATATTTTATAAACATAATTTGTATTTAAATTGTAATATTTCAAACTTTAAACAGATTTTGAGTTTAAACTCTTGTTATTTTTAATACTCTATTTTATTTTTATTTTTATTTTTTGATTAATTTTTATTTGGCCCACAGGCCAGCTCTATCCATATTTCTTAAGCCCCACAAATCGGTAGGCTTATTCAGGCCGGGCTAAAAAGCCATTTTCTTAAATTGGCTCCAAAAATCGTAGCCAACCCTATCAAATCACGTGTTAGGCCAGGTCGGCCCAATGAGTCTAGCCGATATTGACGACTCTACTCATACTCCTAAGTTTGAGTGGACCATTTACAATTCTAAATCCACACTTTAAATAATTTAAGAAATATTTATAAAGTTTATTACAATAAATATCTATAAAAATTATATAAAAATCACTTATGCTTAAAAAAAAAATCCTAACCCCAAACTAAAATCAAACCACTGGTTAAATCTTTTTTTCGATGTGATTAGAATTATCAGTTTGGTGCAGTTTTTAAATTTTCTTTGTACATCCTTAAAAATTTAATATCTAAATCATGGTTATGGAACTACATAAAATAATAAGAATTTTTTTAATTTTCTTTGTACAGCCTTAAAAAATTAATATCTAAATCATTGTTATGGAACTACATAAAATAATAAGAAGAATAAAGTAGGGGGAAGAGAGTATATTCACAGATCAATTACAAGGAAGGAAAACTCATTTATTTATAAGGGAAAATTGACTTGGTCCCCAAGTACGTTCACTTTTCTCCAAAGAATTTCACATAATAGATATTCACTATAATACAAATATATGTTTCTAACAATCATAATATTTTGTAATCCTCGGGCATCCTTTACTTTAGTCAGCCTAATCTACGAGTGTAGCCACTAAAATTATGCTCGGACATGGGAGGTACAAAATGTTGTTCCTTCCGTTTCAAAAAGAATAACCTACTTTTCTTTTTATTGTGTTTAAAAAAGAACAGACTCGTTTTATTTTTTGGTAACACTTTATTTAAATTTTCCGCGTGACAGATTAAAAGGCATTTTAGATGTAGTAAACTTGGCAAATTCTTAAATGTAACAAGGTGCTTAACAGATTTTCACACACGTCAACATTGAAGAGCTACTCAAAAACACAACTGTCAAGGCAAATTAACAGGGACATCACTAACTTTTTGCCATAATACATGTAAACTTTTTAAAACTATTGAACATCTAACTTCAATTATTCAAGTCCAAGGGTACCTGCTACCATATTTTCCTACTACTAGTAAGTAGCTGGGAAGAAATAAACATTCTCCACTGCAGAACTTACTGTGTATTTACCTCTACTATCATCAGACCACAAGCCAAATATGGTGTGTACGTTCAGGCATGTCTGGTATGCTACCTCATCTTCTTTGGACGGGTTTGTAAAGCACGACCGTAACATATTTTGAGCGAAAACGGTGTGTTACACCAAGTGCTACAACTGACCTTGGGACTTCTCCGTTCTCAATATACAGATGGTTTAGCACCGCGTTCTGTGGCAACGGGAGGGAGGTTGATTCATCTCTTGTTGCTGGGTGGTTTAGCAAGGTGTGATGCAAATGTGGCGGTACCATCGGTGGTTCCCTTCCTTCATCTAAATGCCCAGGATACACATTGTTGTAACTTGCATCGGGTGATCTTGGAACTTCAAAGCCCATGACAGTGGGTTCATCCTGAGTGCATAACTTAGATTTAGGCAAAGTCAAAAAGATGCCAGAGCTATCACCTATCAGTTATTACAGGAATTTATGACTTACATGATCTTCACCATATGGATGAGGGTGGTTCATGTTGCTTCAAAAACAAACAGCACAGTCTAGCTAATAAGATGAAAATTTCGAGCAGATAAAACTTTCCCAAGTTAACCTGAAAATAAAACATATCCTATTGTAAACAAGAAATAGAACCAATTTTCTATTTCGGGATTAGGCACTGCATGAAAAATCTCTTAGATGTGTATATTCCACTGGCGGGAAAATTAGAACATGGCCATGACTCATAAGGGTCTTTATGAATCAAAATACTATATTATCACAAGCTATTTGTATGCCGTCTCTCCAATTATTAAAGCAGGTATAGATAGAAATGCTAAAAAAAGAATCCATATTGCTCATAAGATAAACTCACCAAATGATAGATGATGTCTGCAAATTAGATCAAACATCATGATATTAACAATACAGATATCTTAAGCAGAACTGATGAGAAAAACAAAATTTAAGTGAAATATAGTAGGAAAATTATGTCAGATATATATACGTGAGATGGAAGACAATCGTCTATTCAGTGATTATTGCAATTTGAGAGGACAAAAGTCTGGTTAGAGAAGTGGCTACCACTTTTTATACCCAAATCGAGTCCTACAAAACTTAGAACTGAATAAGGTATCTCCCTCGCCTTAAAGCAAGATCTACATAGAGCTATTCTCCAGAACATGCCAAGCCCGAAGAAAAGCATCATCAAGGCAACTATCAACTAATTTGGAGAATATAACTTCATTCATTTCATATCACCACCTCTTTTACTAAGAAATAATTCAATGTCTTTACACAGGTGAGCAGTCCAATAGTCCTTTAATGACATTGTCTTTCGACCATAAGACATTACAGGGACTTGCTTTTGGGTGATATAAATAATTGTATGTAACATAGTGCGTGGAATTCGCCAAGAACCAAGAGTCACGATTTGCTAAGCTTTATATTGATTCAAATGCAATCGTGACTGACTGGAAATTTTAGTACACAATGAGTACTACACTCATGTGATGGGGAAATGACAGTAGCAAACCTGTGCATGGCTCAAATTTAATTTCTCTAAATGATGACATTTGAATCACATTGACACAAAGAGAGAATAGCTCTTTCATTGCAAACAAGTTGGCCCTAGTCCCTAAAGTATGTGCCAAGATGGCGTGCCTGCACCCAAGAAAGAGAGGAAGTGTGTGTGTGCGCGGGTTCCACAAAGCACACAACAATAAAGAAGATAGGATTTTCAATGAAAGAAGGAAAAAAAGCAAACACTTAACCCCCTTCAAATTTGCCTTTAAGTTCCTTTCATCTAACACTCTCTTAGTCTCTCATGTCAAGCTCTTTCTTTGAATTGTCATATCCTCCGGCCTAACCTACATTCCACTATTCCAGGCACACCAAAAGTAACAAAAAATCTGATCACCAGCAATTACTAGGTTCTAACTTTGTGATCATACAGAAATCTTCCAAAAATGGAGGTTGGTTAATAATTAGAGTTAATGGTCAAAAACACGCCTAAACTATCACGTTTTAGCGAGTTTCATACCTCAACTATCCATTGTTCCCTTTACCTACCTAAACTATCACTCCCTTTGCATTAAAATACAGCTCGATGCTGAGTTGGTCAAATATTTTTCCAACTAGACAATAGGCGTGTGTTGGCCAACTCGGGGTGTTTTTCATATAAAGGGAGAGATAATTTAGGTAGGTGAATGGATCGATGGATAGTTGAGGTATGAAACTCACAAAAATGTGATAGTTTTGGTGTGTTTTTGACCATTAACTCTAACAATTAAGGGTATTAACTTAGTGACAAACTAAGAACCCCCACCCCCTACAGACATATTGTTCTCAACCCAAGGTTCTTCTATCAAGGATCTATTCAAAAACCCAAAGGCTCTAAGAGCAAGCAAAACTCTCTCCACCTCCTTGGAAACCAGCTACCAATTCTCTGATTTAAAAAGGCAAAACACCAAACAAAAATAACATCATTATTTCCACTAATGAGACAACTCAATGATATCATTTTGCACACAGCCTTAGATACATTACTGCCTGTCAAGCACTTCAATGAATGAAAAATTTTAAGCTTTATTTTCTTGAGAAAATGGAAAGTGCAGGTTCTTCAGTTTCTGATATTTTCTAGAAGAAGAAAAGAGGAAAGAAATTCATGCAAAGACTGTAAGCATCACCTTCAAATATGATGCACTCATATAAGATCCTCTCTCTTCCCCAGTACCAAAGAAATCTAGAAGAAAAGGAAAAAAAATCCGAGTCTACTTATTAACTAATGATTCTATATTCTTCTCTCATCACCAAGAACAAGAAACCACTCTCTCCCCATTGCCCTAGGTGCTATGTCTGAGCTCTTTGCTTCAGTTTGGGAAACAGGATTTAGATAAAGATTAAAAACAAACCATCTGTAGCTTCTGTAACAGACCCCCTCAAATCATTTGTCAGCACTAATCTCTTTTTTTTTTTTTTGAGAGCCATTAACAACACATTACTCAGGATTTCTCGTCCTCAAAGAATAACTAAGCAAAATAGAAAGAGAAATACCCAGAAGCACGCTTACATAAGTAGTCCTGGGCAACAAATTGAACTAAATTTTGTCACAATATCCAAGTAACAACTTTACTACTTCACCTAGCCAGACCTTGGCTGCCTCCTTGTTTCTCCGGGTATTTATGAGACTACTGATGAATGATGGCTCAAGCTCCACGACACTGGATTATTCTCTCTAATCGAATAAGATCAAGTTAAGAAAAAAATTAATTACGATTAAAAACTAATAAATTGAATTTTTTTTGAGAAAACTATAATTTCATCGCCAAATCCAGGAATAAATATAAAATAACAAATTCAGGTAAGTTTCAAATGTGGTTAAATTAAAACAGTAGAAGAAATGAATTTTAATAGCAAAAAGATAATGGAAAATGAGAATTTCTATTGAATGACATTAATAATTTGGATTACATTATCTTAAAGTAGACTAGTTAAAATGTGTAGATATTTATTACATCAGATAAATTGGAGCAAAATTATATTCCCTGTTACACTTAAAAAAAATTAGTTAATGCTAATAGCCTGTGCTGGACTAAGATGTTTCATCGAGCATATTCCACTATATTTTTGTACAGCAACTTATACTAAATAAATTATAGACCTCGAAACAAGTTCGTTCAATCCAGAAATTATATAGACGATTAACACCCATCTGACCTCATTATTGAGATCGGCAATGGCACCATCTTTTGCCATAACATGGTGACATCTGCTGCTAGAATTAACCAAGTAGATCCTGGAAAACCAGACTCAGGCTTGACTCTCTGTTTAGGGGACTAATCCAAGCGTGACTGAGTTCCCAACCCTACACACGTAGCAGTGAGCTAAGTACCATCACTACCCATACTTTAGCAGGTTCTCTAACAATACTCTTCATAAAAACCATAACCAAACCATTTTCATTCCTCCTCACCGCTAAACAAAAAGGTGGGCAACCATGTCAACATTGGAACAAATAGTGATCGTTGAAGGAGTAATCTTACAATATGAAAGGAAACTAGGCCTACAAAAGGAATGGTAGGAACTTCTATCGGAGAATTAATTATGCATAGTCTCGTTAGGTTGAGGTCTTTTTGGCGGTTGGTATTAGTATATAATTAAAGCTACAGAATATTATCGGGAAACAAGTATGAGATATGAGAACCTGAAATCTGAGTAGGAATCAGTAACAACCTAAAAGAGATTCTCATTGGGTCCCTAGGGAGGTGGACTAGATCTTCCATATCATTTTTTGGAAGGCACTTTACCCAATCAAAGTAGATTATGTGTAGCTAGATTTATCCGGTACCTGTGTTGGTGAGAGGTTGCAGGTACCTAATAGAATAATTGAGGTGTGCAAAAGACAACTCAGACACCGTAGTTATCAAAAGAAACAAAAGGGTAGGGTAGGTGTAGTCGACCTCCAATTTCCAACATCCCTGCACTGAATAGGCTTTTTTCCCTTTTAAATGGTTTTTCTTTCAGGTATAGAGTAACTACAATCAAGAAAGTTAAACTTGACCTCCTTTCTCCAAAAGCACAATTCTCTAATCCTAAAAAGGAACTACTTCTAATTGAAGAGACGAGTAGGTAACTGTTTCATGACCAATCTTGAGCACACACTTTAGATCACAAAGATATCGGGGAGGTCTATTAATATTCATATTTTCACAATTCTACATAAATGTAGAGGCAGTACTCGATTTCATGAGCTATTTACATAGTCAGTGAGGACTAATTTTTGGTTGCAACTGTTAAAAAACACCAGCAATCTCTTGATTTTTGGCGTTATATAAAAAATTACCTCATTAAGAAAATAGAAAATTTCCCACCAGTTTATCCCCCACCCAAAATCCAAACAAAACAAAACGACAGAATAGGCGGAGAAAGCTACCATCATCAATTTGTCATAATAAGTCATCAAAAGTAAGCATTACAGTGCACCTCGTTATTTAGGTATTAAGCCAAAGCTTCTTATCTCTTAATCGAAAAATCCATCCTGACCCAAGGTTTTTGTTCACTCTAATATATCAACTTCGCTAACGTACCGAGGGGAAAATCTTCAATACAGTTGAAGAACATACCGGAAATCTCCAAAATTTCATGTAAAATGCATAGGCTGTCATGGTCAAAGCTGCAAACTGCAAGTTAATTTGATTTGACATGTTGCGATGTATGGGTTCTAGTTGTACCTTAGCAAATAAATATATAATTTTTTCTTTACTATACTCAAAAAGTGGACAAGGCACCTAGTCCAGATGGACTCACAATGGGGGTTTTCAGAGAATGTTGCGAAACACTCAGAGAAGACTTGATGCAAACAATTTATAAATTTCACCAAAATGAGTTCTTTGAGAAACATTTCAATGCTACTTTCATTGCTCTGATTCCAAGGAAAAATTATGCAGAAGAGTTGAAGGATTTCAGACCAATAAGCTTAATAGGTGGAGTTCACAAGATTAGAATCTAAACTCATTACAGAGAGATTGAACACAGTAAGGGGAAATTAGTTGATGCTCATCAAATGGCCTTTCTGAGGGGAAGACGGGATTATGAATGTTGTGCTGGCAAATGAGTTGGGGGATCTAGAACTAAATCTGATAGGCCAGGGGTTCTATGCAAGTTGGATATTGAAAAACTCTATGACCATGTTAATTGGGGTTTTCTTTTGAAAATACTCAAGGATATGGGATTTGGTGATAAATGGGATTAAATAGATAAAGTTTTGCAATTCCAGTGTTGAATTCTCTGTTCTGATGAATGGCAATCCTGTACGTTTCTTCCAATCTCAAAGGAGGCTTAGACAGGGTGATCCAATGTCACCTTTTCAATTTCTTCGAGCAATGAAGGGCCTAAATCATATGATTAGGACAGCTAAGTCTAAAGGCTGGATTAGAGGCTTTGGAGTCCTAACAGAAGTTGGTGTTGCTGGTGAAACTTCTCATTTATTATATGCAGATGATTCTCTTGTGTTTTGTGAAGCTGAAGTGTATCAGATCAGACACCTTAGGGAAATCTTGTCCATTTTTTAAGCTCTTTCTGGCTTAAAGGTTAACTGGAACAAAAGCTCTTTATATCAAGTAAACCAAGTAATAAATCTACAGATTGTCAGGTGGGGACTCTTCCAACAAAGTACTTGGGGATACCTTTGGGGGCTAAGAGAAAATCAGTGGATAGCTGGAATGTTATTGAGAGATGTGACAAGAAGCTGGCAAGGTGAAAAGCACAATATTTATCCTTAGGGAGAAGATTGATACTAATTGACTCAGTATTGGATGCTCTTCCCAATTGTATGATAGTTGTCTTCCCAATTCCTAGGGGAGTAGAAAAGAAGTTAGACAAGCTAAGGAGTAACACGGAGAACAGAAGCATCAGTCAGTCTTGTGAAATGGGAAGTCCTAACTCTTAGCAAGAAGCAAGGTGGTATGGGCATAAAGCTTCAGATATTACATAATAAAAGTCTTTTACAAAAGTGGTTATGGAGGTTTAAAACAGAGATGACATTATGGAGACACTTTGTCACACAGTAATATCGAATGAATAATGAGTCAATTACAAATGAAGCTCCCATGGTAGTAGTGTCCGGAAAAACCATTAGGAGTCAGTAGCGTGAATTCTGGGGAAGTGTGGAGATCAAAGTGGGTAATGGAAGAAACACAATTTGTTTTCTGATGACCGTGGTGTCCGGGCCGAAGAAACACTAAATTTTGGAGAGGACCACTCGATTAGACTAAACAGCTTAAAATCCACCTTTCCTAATATATACTCAATTATCCTTCAAAATCATGATACATAAACCATAATTGGAATCAACATGGTTGAGATTTGATCTTCAAAGGAACTTTAAATGATTGGGAAATTGAGGGTTTTACCTTTCTGCTTCAGTAACTGGCCACTTTTGGTGGCACTACTGAGTTTCCAGAAAAGTTTAAATGAAGGTCGAATAGCAGATGGAAATTCACAATAAAGTCTGTACTGGAATTTGAATCACAGAAGTCATCAAAATGTGCTCTGGTCCTGAAAGCTTATTTGGAGAGTCAAAATTTCAGCAAAGGTTTCTTGATTTGAGTGGTTGGTTGTCAGGAAAGCATGCCACTCAAGGAAAGTTACCGAGAAGAGGTCTTCAAATTTGTTCAAGGGTGCCTACTATGTGGTCAGGAAAGTGTAACTAATGAGCGCCATTTTCTACATTGTAAGACAACTATAGATTTGTGGCACATGTTCTTTTGTATATTATGGATAAATTGAGCTATGCCCAGTTCCATAGTGAAACTTCTGAGCAGCCGGAGAAAAGTGGGGAGAAGAAATAGTGAGGAGTACTGGTGGAAGATCACTCCTACTTGTATATGGTAGATAGTTGGAAAGAAAAGAACAAAAGACATTCTGAAGACACTACCAATCCCATCCACAAAATTAGGACAAATAATTTCCTCTATTTTAATTAGCATTCTTCACTTGGTAGATACCTCTTTCTTTGGATGATCAATAAATCTGTTGGGGCCAACCCTTGTAGCCTTCGAAACTCGGGAATAAAGGGGCACCCTCTACCCTTCCCAACTTAAATACTACGTTTAATTGCCATGACGCAGGACTCAAAACCATGACCTTAGTCACAAGTCCCTCAACCTTTGCCACTTCAACTAAACCCTTGGGGCAACTTGACAGTTACTTTTTGGTGCTCGTTCTAATTCAGAGGTTCAACAACATACCCAGTGTAGTCCCATAAGTGGGGTCTGGGGAGGGTAAGATGTATGCAGACCTTACCCCTACCTTTGCGGGGTAGAGAGGTTGTTTTCGATAGACCCTCGGCTTAAATTCAGAGGTTCAAAGATTATAAATACGAACCGTATCAATTTGAAAGTGTATTACATCTGGGAAAAGCCAAAACAAACAATGGAAGTAAAGGAAAAAAAGGGACACAAGGAGTAGCAACAAAAAGAATGACTAGAAGAAGACACCACAAAAACAGCATACCTACTGATATCCCACAAGTGGGGTCTGGGGAGGGTGGTGTGTATGCTGACCTTACCCCTACTTTGTGAAGGTAGAGAGGTTGCTTCCAATTGACCCTCGTCTCAAGTAAAGCATTTCAAAGCTATGTTGCTCGGACTCTTCAAAAATGTCAGCGAGTGTGTCGGATTCTCCAAAAAGAGTGTATTTTTGGAGAACCCGACATGGTTGCGGCATCGAAAGTGAAGAATCCGCACAATTTAGTTTCAAAGCAGGTATGAAAAGGGAAGAGAATACTGAAGAAGCCGTAATGAAAATAATTGAGAAAATAACAGTATCAATAGCAAATAATACGATACCCGAAGCAAAGGAAACAACAGGTTATAGACAACAAGAGAAGACATCTTTGAGAAAGAAACTACACTTTATACAATAGCCATCAATCTAGATAAGTGCATGAAAGAATTTTATCATTAATTTTAAACTGTATAAAATGAATTTAACCAAATGTAATAGGTTTGTTTGCGACAAAAAGGAAGCCTTAGAGCACAGATGTGGTTTCTTTGATGCAAAAACAAGCATGAATAAAAGCAACCAGGTACTGTTTTTCCAAATCACAAATTCGATCCGATCTAACACAATCATGCATATCAGACAAAAGGATCAATGATTATGTCCAATTAGGGGAGAAACTACTTTCGGTTGCCATGAAATGTTTGATATCATTAACACTAACAAAAGAGATTTGATTCTTATAAAAGCAAGAAACTGGAAATTTTATATTGAGAAAATTTTTTGAAGGCTCATTTTCCTTTACCAACATGGCATAAATGTACCACAGCAATACCTGAGTTACCACACATTAAGCTCAAATGAGAAAACTGCAAATCACAGTTCAACCAATTCACCTTACATGGAAGTGGATAGCTCAGCAAACGAGTTGCTTACCAAACATCTTGAAATCTTTGATATCCCGGAAAACCTCAGACTCCCCTCTAAATGACCACTAAGTTGTTTCCTCACTCACTATATCTTGAAGATAGATAATTTGCAGGCAATGACCCATATTTATATTCAAGTAGCTACTGATGCACTCTATTCATGCAGAGTAATATGCGTACACGTCTCAGAGGCCACCGCTCATTAGACACATATTACCAATATTGACAACTGGTTGTGGAAGCATCCAGAAGCATGCGAACAATGTTAAAATCCAGACAATTCTAGTAACAACTATGTACTGTTATATTTGTTCTATTCTCCTTTCCACTTTTAACCATTAAAATACATTTATCTTTCGATTACAGACATTTTTGGGCTAACTGCTATTTAGGACACATGTTCTCATTCCAGAAGTGTTTTAAACAAATGGTAGTCTAACACCAAGGCCCAAGCTAACCAGAATATACATAACAGTGGGTAGCAACTTCACGCCAGCTTTAAGAAGTCCAGAAAGATTATGTGGACAAAGAGCTTTATTTGAATTAGAATCCGATTCAACCTAATCTCTGATGAAAATGATCTAGAATTAAATGCAAGATTCAAAGCCTCAACAAGAGAAGTAACTTCACCTACATGAGCCTTGAACAGTTGGCCCAAGTCCCCGATAAAGAGGAGGATTGAGGTAGGTTGACCAGGTGAGAATACATTATACGGTAAAAAGGGGGATTCACATTACACATAGTTTAATGCTTAGGCCTTGCCGTCATATATGTTCCAAGATCTATGAGTCCGTCCTACAACTAATAGAGGTAACAATACTGTTGCTTTCAAAATAAAATATTCTTTGCTATCTATCTTTAGCTCTTAATGACATTTCCTACTCCTAAGAAGAGAAATTAAGAAAGAAGGGTCCATTTAAGGAAATTCATATTGAATACCTAATTTCAGCTACTTTCAAGGATCACATCGAAACTAGAGTCCAAGCTTTAGTCATTAGGGGCCCTACTTCTCTTTTCTAACCGCATCACTTGATTTGAGGGAAACCAAGCTAAGTGCCTAGAATACGAGAAATGTAGAAACACATGGAAGCTATCCACTTCGATCAACTGGCCAAAGATTTTCGTAGAACGAAACTGTTGGTGCTTGATATAGTAAATATTTTGGTAGTGATTCTACTTTCCTCTGTATGAACTTTAATAAATCCTCTAGAACATTTAATTTAATGGACGGGCTCGTGGAGAGAAATGCTCCCTATATAAACCGGAACAAACAGAAATACATAGGATTTATATAGCAAACCCCAACTAACGAAGGATTAAAGGGTAGATAATTGATTGAATTAACCATTTGTTCGCTAAAAGGAAATAAGAAACCTCATTGCAAGCTCATAAATTTCTTTCTCATAACTTTACACTAATGTAGTTGTTGCTCCATCTACTCCATACATGTTAAATATGTAAATTCAAGATTTCATGGTATAGTTAACAGAAAATTATAAATTCGAAAAGCCGAAAACATACCTAATTCATCTGCAATGATCAAATAAACTTTCCCAGAAAGCCCTCGTCTTGAGAAAACAAATAATGGCAAGGAATAACAATCAAATGCTAAATAAATCCCACCAGAACCAGAAAAGCATCTGCAAGAAAAACCCAACAAATTAAACTGTGAAGAACAACTATTTATAAAAACTAAAACTTTGATTAACAAGCAAAAATAAATCCAATCAAGAATTTTGTAAGAAGATAGGAGAAAAGGACCAATATTCACCTAAGATTGGGTAAAGTGAAAAAAAGAAACGCACAAAGTTTTCAAAATAGCTATGGAGGAAAATGAAGGTGAATGTCAATTTGTTACTTAGAAAATTCCGCCGAACAATCAAAAATTTCAAATGAATTATGTTTAAGGAAAGAATATGATGTCTCATTACTACAAAAAAAATGGTTTTACTCCCAACAAATTAATAAAACCCTCTTCTTTTTTAAAAAAAGTGAGGTAGAAAAAGGGGAAATTGGTGAGGGGCTACTAAGTAACACCAATAATATTCTCCAATAAATTATGCAACGGGACATCTTTAATCCTCTAAATATTCAAATTTTTAAAGTTTGATTTAGAAATGTCTCTAAGTAATAATAATAAGGACATTTATCAAACTATTAAAAGAGAATAATTTTGTTCAATTTTATATAATTTAAGAATCTTTATTTTATTTTTTCCTTATTTATTTTTAAGTTTGTGGATGTGTTTTGTTTATCATATATATGAGTAACATTAAGGGATAAGGGTCTAAAAAGTACCCAAACTTTGGTCGAATTTGCTGTTGAGATACTAAACTTTCATGAGGATATATTACATCCCTAGACTATTTAATACCGCATTTTAAACATATATATTTGTCCACGTGGACATATAAAATAATGCAAAATTATAAATAGTAATGTGTCCACGTGGACACATATATACCGTTAAAATACACTATTAAATAGTTCAGGGGTAAAAAAATACATTATTAAATAGTATAGAGAGGTAATAGGTCCTCATGAAAGTTTAGTATCGCAACAACAAATTCGACCAAAGTTAGAATATTTTTTAGACCCTTATCCCTAACATTAATGAGTGATGTATATGTCTCGATCAATGTTTAAAAGACATTTTTGGGGTGATCCTTGAGAGGAAGTGTAGTAAAAATCCACTGCAATAATTTGTGGAGGCGAAAGTGTTGTGAGACATAAGCCTCGTCAATTTGGACGCATGTTTACGTATATACGACGAGTTTTTATTTTGGAGTATAAGCCCAGAAAACCTTTTCTAATTAAATTAAAATAGCCAAATATAAATTAATAAGAAAATCACCATTCAACTTGTCATTGAAATTTTATAAGTTAACAAACATAATAATCTAAATATTTTTGTTCTTAGCCTTAATTTTTATTGTTTCTCTTTGTCTTTCACCAGATTAAAAGAAAAATTATCAACACGCAAATTACAAAGTAAAAATGTATCATTATTCATTATTTACTCTGATTTGATTCTTCTGGTGCAATTTCTTCTACTTAATTTTTTTAAGAAGTTAGATTATTGTTTATAGATGAGTAATTCTGATTATTTCTTTTAGTGAAGTTAATTATAACATTTTAAGATAAAACACTTCTATATACATTTACACTTATTTTATATTTTTTTGAAATTTCTATATACATTTACATTTATTTTATATTTTCTTGAAATTTCTACGTAATTTAATATTTAATATTTTTATTATATTAATTTATAAAATATGAAAAATTAACGATTCATCATACTTACGTTTCACCTCATATCAAGTTAAATATCTTGTCTCGCGCTCGTACCTTTTAAAATATTGATCTTGATTGGCTTGCAACGACAAATCAATAATGTTATGATTTGAGAGTGCAAATCCAACCTCTATATTGATTTCTCTTAAAGTTATTATGGCATATGTTGGACAAATTATGTACATATTTTGTCAAATATCTCTTCCTTCAATAAGTAATTACTAAATTATCTTACTGGATTAAACTTTACAAATTCAGTATTTGATATCTACTTTCAATTACTGATTAGTGAAATATAAAAACCTAACTTGAAAATTTTGAATTGAATACCAAACGCCCATCCCTAGGAAAAATACAAAGATTGCACCATGTAACAGTCAAAATAAATTACTATAATACAATTAAATTTATCGAGCCATCTAATATCCTTTTTCATGTTTGAAGTAAATTCCCTCCGAGGCGCATTTCGCTCAATATTTTTGTCACATATTTTCCCATTTTATAAGCATCAAACAAAAAGTAAATAACTTCCAACAGAAAAAAAAAATTCTCTCCCACCAAATTTAAAATGATCTTTTCTATCAGACAAGCACATAAAAAAATTCTAATATAATCACCCTTAAATTTTGACGAATCATACACAAATCTTGATTAAGCTCAGATCATTGCAAGCAAAGGTAAATAAAATTCAGCCTTATTTTGCTTGTTTTGTAACTTCATCTATTTTTTTTTATTTTTGAAGTATTGTTTTGTTAAATTTCAATTTTTATCCTTTTGTTTTTTTCAAAATCATGTTCCAATTTTTTAAAATTTCTTTTTCTGAAGATGATTTGTCTTTGATTTGCTTTTCTGTGGATAATGAATCTTGTTATTCTGTTTATGTGGCCAAATCTAACTTTGGACAAGGAGTGACTACAATGCTTTTGAAAGCTTGAGTAGGCTTTGTATGAAAAGACATGAGTTGAAAGAAGAAGTATGATATAACTATGAGTATGTGTTACCTCTGATGATACCTTAAGGAGCCTTAGTAGAAGATGTTGAGTGTGTCCTATAATATTCCAAACCGTTAAATTTAGTTAAGCTGTTTCATTTTATCATTTGAATTTTTTTACAAGTCAATAAAGGATCAGTCATGCTAATAAAACCCGTATGAGCTAAATCATCCATTTTTATCATAATTCTAATGAGTCACTAGATTACTAACTAATGGAAAGATAATATGAATATTATGATAATTTGAATGAGTAATAAGAAGGTGAATTAGACGAAATAATCAATAGTCTAGTTATAGAAGTTCCGACTCAGACTGAGACTGAATCTAAATATAGATATCCTCATTTACTTCTCGGAAAAGGTAGACGAGTGATCAAAATCTAAAAGTACATATTTTTAGTGATAGTATGTCTTGATAACAATATGAATAGTGAAAGACTTTAAGCTTAGAAGTTAGAAAGACAAAAGGATTGATTCTTGATAGAGAAGAAGACAAACTCAAATATTTGATACTTGAAACCTTATTTAATAGTAAAAGAAACAATATCATTTAAGAATAAAAAGAAGAGGAGGGATCAAAGAAATTGAAGCTATGGTTCTGTCACTATCCAAAAATAGATGTGATGACACTTATCTATTTTCACCAAGATAAGTCAGCCTCAAACCCAACGAAACAAAAGAAAAATGGAAATATAAAGCAAGAGCACGATAAGAGAGGAAAAACTTATTCTTTCTGTTAACACCCCAAAATCTAATTGTCACGTGTACAAACCTCTAATACAAAAATACAGAAATTAAATAATTACATAATCTCAAGTCTTTGTCTCTCAAATAGAACAAATCATAATACAAAAGAAAAGAAGGTCCGCCGAGATGACAAGCATCTACCTCTCAATAGTCCTTTTACAAGCCTCAAAAAGTAGGATAAGAAGGACGATCACACAGAACTGGGCTCGGAACCTATACAAGTGTAGAAGCAAGGGGTGAGTACCAAAACTACGGTATCCAACAAGCAACCTACTAAAATAGCACCTAGCTAGAAATTAAACACTCCTTTCATCCCAACCAGACCTCCTCAAACTACAACCTGCACAAAAATTAGCCCAACATAACGTAGCTCATATGGCTCAATAATCACAGTTCAACGGTCACAATTCAATAACCAACATGAATCAAGTAAGTCAACCTCAATATCAAGTAGATAAATCACACACAATGAGTGCATCAATCACAATTAACAAGCAAGTCACACATAGGCATCAAAATGCATCAAATCACAATACTCAATCTCTCGCCGAAAACATTTCCCATCGGCACAACATCACTAGTTGGAACCATTTTTCTTCGACTTTATATCAAATCACTAACAGGAAATGACCTCGGCATCACAAACACTTACCGAAAAATGACCTCAACATCATATCATGACTTGCAAACAATGACCTCCGCATCATAAACACTTGCCGGAAATGGCCTCGACATCATACCACCTACCTGGAATGACCTCGGCAGCATAACTCTCACATGTCTCATCAACGTGTTCGATAATCAATGCACACAAACAATATCACACCACATGGAAGAGACAACAATTCATACAATTCAAGTCCACATTCATGCTATCAAACATTTCATCAATCAATCAATAAGGGCCACAACAAGGCAATTCACATCATCATGATCATTACATAGCCTTTTCATTTCAACCATTTTTATTCATTAAGATTTATCAGGTGGAAAATTAACCCTTCACCTCATCCTCATTACTCTCAATACACAAACAACGAAGGAAATATACAAATTCTACTAGAATACAAGGTTTAAGAGATCACTTGCCTCAATGCATTAATTAATCACTCCAAGAGTTAAGTCTTCCTTTTCCGATCAATGTCCAAAGCCACACAATCTACAATCAATAATTCACAATAAATTCCCGGAAACAACAATACCCATATCAATTTCTTTGAAAAATGGGTCAATCAACTCAAAACTCAATTCCAAAAATAAGGTTTGAATCCGAAAATTAACACTTGAAAAAATTACTCAAGGCCTTAGGAACTCATTGGTGAAAACAATTTCGAAAAAGGACTCAAAATCAATTCACAATCTCCATTTTATTTTAGAAATTAAGTTCTTGAAAAACCTTGTCATTTACCAATCGAAATCCCAAATTTTGATGTTCAAATCCATAAATAATCAAAGTGAAATGAAGTTTTAGGATCATAAAAGCTTACCCAAATGATTTTTCACAAGAAATCCTTTCAAACAATTGCCTTCAAGGGTTTCCTAAGCTCAAAAATGGAAAATGAGACTTAGAAACCCGCAAAGTGCAGGTCAAAACCCCCATCTGATGTCGCTTTTGAACCATGGGTTTACAAAAGAGAACCACGTGAGAGGCATGACCAATATTTAAAAATTTAAAGGTTTAAATATGTAACGAAATGTGAATCATGAAATATGGTCAAATATATTAACATGAAGGATATCTGAAAAACTTTGAAGAAACATAGTCATTTTGTGAGATATTAACTTTAACTGATAATAAGACCATAAAAGCTATATCATGAAATCTGGTATATCCCTCATACTAAAAGAAGGGGAATCTACTTGCCAAGGTAGAATATGTACATATCATCTTTTGCTAAGTGGATCCACTATCTAGGTCATTTAAGACAATCCTACGAGGGCACGTAGTTTGGGACTAGAGGTTGCTACTAGAGACTATCCTATTTGAGGCTCTACCTCAAAGCCCTCTCGGTGCTAAGTCAAAATCCCAATAGAATATGTAAAAGTCAAATATCAACATAACATAGGAAAGACAATAATCAATACCAATCCACATCTTAAAGATCAAAACATAGAATACTCCTTAAAACGCAATTCAAGCATAGGTGAGAAAACATTTCACCTATGTGAATTCATATGTGAGAAATACTTTTCACAATCATGATCATATTCATATGTGAGAAAAACTTTCACAAAAATATTGATACTTTCATCAAAACTATCCTATCATCATAGACATCATTTTCATAAGACATCCATAATTCTTCAAAATTCATAGTTCATGGGTTCATCATAGGTTCGTAGTTGAAAATCATAAATTAGGCATGGGTCAACCTAATTTTAACTAAATATCATGTATTAACATTAAATCATGCATTAGAAGACTTAATCAACAATACTAAATCATAATTGGATGAAACCCATAAAGATTGAATTGAAACTCTAATTTGATTATTTGAAATTGAATTGAGAAATTGGAAACCTTGAGGACCCAGAGAATAATGGACTCCATGGGTGGAGACCCACATACCTTGTTACTCAAAGCCCACAAAAAATATGATGAATTGGAGACTTGTATTGGATCCTAGAGTTTTCTTCTTCTTCCTTAGGTTGAGAGGAAATTAGGGAGTGAATTTGGTTAGGTTTTGGGGAATTAGTAGAATGGGGTTGAAGTGGGTAGTTTTAGAAATTAAAAGCTTCATATAGGGCTTAGGGTAGAAGATAAAATGACATAGTATTGGTTTAAAACAATTAGAAAAAGACCCAAAATCCCTTGAAAATTAACTATCGGACTCGATCTACAAGTGTGACCTTTCTACGGTACGTACTGGTCAAATGTAGACCATGTACTAGGAATATGAAATCACTTAACTTTTGACGGAACCTTTCTATGGTCCATAAGACTTTCTACGGTCCGTAGACCCTAACCATAAGATTTAACTTTTAGCCTCAAAATTTCACTAAGTCTGGATTGTTTCTATGGACCCTATCTACGACTCATAGATTGATTGAAAAACCGTCTTGGTGAACCGTAGAAAAGGTACTGGGACTTGATTTTCAAGAAATTATTTCCCTCTTTCTATAGGTGTCATCTACGACCCATAGAAATTTCTACGATTCGTAGATGAGGACCCGTAGAACCAGCCTACAACCCATAAACCCTTTTTCCTTTCTTTACCAAAATCTGAGGTGTTACACCATACAGAGTTTGAAAGGACATCTTCGGAAGGTCATACTCTGATGAGTCCAAGATTTGGGCTTATTTAGGGCTTTGTTTTGATAGTATTAGTGTCCTCAAATTTCTAATTTATGTTATAAAGTGATGTTAAAGCATTGATTTTCAGGTATATGAGCAAATGAGCAAGGCAAGGACACTACTAGGCAAAAAGGAGCAAAACAAGCTGAAGAAAAGGAGAAAAGGGGATCCTGGTGATCGCCAAGACCATTCGGCGAATCGCCGAGTGGCTCTTCAGCTCGCTAAATGTTTCGGTGTGCCAGCCCTGGGGAAGAAACTATAAATTGATTTTTAAAAAAACTTCTCAAAGGGGTGGTGACCCAAATATTACAATTCTCTCTTAGATACCACAGTTCCCATTCTACAGTAGAGTTTTCTCTATGTTTTTGAGTGCTTATTGTAGAATTCTTAAGGATTTCGACTTGGGTTTTTGAACTTAACGATTTTGGAACATTGTAAAGGTTTGGAGACTATTACCCAACTGATGGCTAATCGAGTTGGTAATTATTTTTACCTTTTTATGATGTTTGGCTAAATCCTCAATTCTTGGGGTATGATCATATGATTATGGGTTGAATTAGCCTATGTGTATTGTTAATTACTGATTTAAATGCTTAGTTAAAGTTGGTTTTAATTGATAGCTGTGTTTTAATCTATTAACTATAGTTGCAAATGCAGTTCTAATTGTGTGTTCTTAGCTTGCTCGAGAGTGAGGTTTTGGAACCAAAACTTTCAATTGATGATTATAGGTATTGGGTTGATATGGGTTTAGCTCGAGAGAGTGAATCCTAAACCCAATCCTACTTATCTAGCTCGAAAGAGTAGATGAAGTAAGGTGTGGGCTGTTCTTATTTGTTATGCTTATTGATGTAAAGAAATCACTTAATTCGAGATAGTTGTTCGAGAGAAAGCTATTTACCTCATAGTCTAGCCTACCCACTGATATTTAGTTATTTATTAGTAGTTTCAATTACCCATATAGTGAAATTTGCCTACAATCGATCACATCCCTAGAATTCCTCTTTATATCGTTATATCCTTAGCATTTGATTTTGTTATAGTTGATAACTGCAAACCAGAACCCCCTTTAGACTTGTTTATATGTCTTTTCAATAATTTCTATTCCTATAGCTAATTAGACCACATTTGTACTTCCTAATTGAATTTGAACATGTACCGCTCTCTGTGGGTTCGACCCCAACCTTTCGTTGGGTTTTATACTGACTAACGATTGTTTGCACCTAGAATTAGATGAGGTGTGCTTGAAACGTTAATAAAAATGGTGCCGTAGCCGGGAGGTGTTGTTGTTTAAAATTCTTTTATTGAAGTTGAATTGTGATCTTTTTTGTTATAGTTGAATCGAGTTACTTTAGATTTGTTCTGTGATGCTTGTGTTGAACAGAGGAAGAGATGAGCATAAACGGGAGTAATGGTAGTCAAATGGGCCACCAAGAAGACATTGGTAATCTTAATGATGTGAATGACCCAATCCAATTGGGTGGTGTTGATGCAATTCGTCTACCTCCTGTTGAGGGTAGTGCAGTTTTCCATGTTACAAGCACAATGCTACATCTTCTCCAAATGAAAGGATTATATGGAGGGTTGGCACATGAAGACCCTCATGAGCATATTAGGAACTTTGTGGACGTTTGTGGTATGTTCTCATTCAAGAACATATCACAAGAATCAGTCCATCTCAGGTTGTTCCCATTCTCTTTAATGGGTGAAGCTACAAACTGGTTGGCTGAATTACCAAGGGATTCCATCACCTCATGGGATGAACTTACCACAACATTCTCTGTGAGATTCTTTCCCCCATCGAAGATGATGACGCTTAGAGACAACATCCAAGGTTTCAAAAGCTTGGAGGGTGAGCCTATCCACGAGACGTGGATGAGATTTAAGAAGTTGGTACTTCAATGCCCGACTCACAGACTTCCGAACAATGTGCTGCTGAAATATTTTTATAGGAGCCTTGACTCGGTGAACAAAGGAGTTGCTATCAACTTGTTCCCAGTGGTATAATGCAACAACCCTATGAAGTAGCGTCGCAACTCCTTGATGGCATGACCAAGATAAACAGAGTGTGGTACAGTCGTGAAGACCAAGTCTCTCCTCTCACCTTTAGAATGACAAAAGAGCAGATTGAGAAGGATCAAGATAGAGACCAAAACATGGCCAAAATGATGACCCGACTGGACATCTTGGCGAAAAATGTGATGGGTAGTGGTATGAAGAGTGTAAATGTGTGGGTGTTGGAGAAGTGAACACCGAAGAAGCTCAATTTGAAGCGATTTACAATGATAAAGTGAACTTCCTAGCTAATCAAGGAGGAGGATATCATCAAAACTATCCATAGCTGAGTGGAAACTCGAGTTGGAATAGAGATGAGAGATAGAGAGACCATGACAGAGAATGGTGTCACGACCCAGGGGTACACCCTAGATATAACATAGCGTACTTGACCCTGAAGGGGTCTCATACAAGTCCTTAGCATATCATAACATAAGATAATAGAAAAGTACAGATATTTTAAAACTTTATCCATACAATCGAAGTCTTTTCAAAAGCAAGCAGAAGTCTTACTACACTTTGTCTCAAAACCCTCTAATACAACTTTGAATAAAACCTTTGAGACACAGGGCATACAATAGTCTCAAAACATGAAAATAAAAGACATAAGAAAATAGTGGCTTTATCCTCGAAGTTAATGGGTGAAGCTACAAAATGGTTGGTTGAATTACCAAGGGATTCCATCACCTCGTGGGATGAAATTACCACAACATTCTCTGTGAGATTCTTTCCCCCATCGAAGATGATGACGCTTAGAGACAACATCCAAGGTTTCAAACGTTTGGAGGGTGAGCCTATCCACGAGACGTGGCTGAGATTTAAGAAGTTGGTACTTCAATGCCCGACTCACAGACTTCCGAACAATGTGCTGCTGAAATATTTTTATAGGAGCCTTGACTCGGTGAACAAAGGAGTTGCTGATCAACTTGTTCCCTGTGGTATAATGCAATAACCCTATGAAGTAGCGTCGCAACTCTTTGATGGAATTACCAAGATAAACAAAGTGTGGTACACTCGGGAAGACCAAGTCTCTCCTCTCACCTTTAGAATGAAAAAAGAGCAGATTAAAAAGGATCAAGAGAGAGACCAAAACATGGCCAAAATGATGACCCAGCTGGACATCTTGGCAAAAAATGTGATGGGTAGTGGTATGAAGAGTGTAAATGATGTGGATGTTGGAGGAGTGTACCCCGAAGAAGCTCAATTTGAAGCGCTTTACAATGAGGAAGTGAACTTCCTAGCTAATCAAAGAGGAGGATATCGTCAAAACTATCCAAGACCAGGTGGAAATCTGGGTAAATAAAGATGAGGATGGAGATACCATGACAGAGAATAGCGTGATCGTAATGCCACTTGGAAGGAAAGAGAGGATGAGAAGGACCGGTATGTCACACCCCATGAGCATCAAAAGCCTAAGGAGTCTGAATATGTCCGTACGAAAGACATGCTCTCACGCATTCTCATCAAAGTTGAAGGGTCGGACAAGGTTTTGAAAGAAATGAAAGAAGATGTCTCTACACATAATCAGACGGTCACCTCCCATTCAGTGTCAATCAAGCAGTTGGAGACCCAAATGGGTCAAATTTCTTCTCATTTGAATCTAAGGCCAAAAGGGGACCTACCAAGTGATACCTTGAAAAACCTGAAGAATGATTCGTGAATTGGTAGTTTCGTCGTGCCATGATGTTAACTAAGGCGCTTCTTGGGAGGCAACCCAACTTTTTGATGCTTTAGTTTGTGATTTAGAATAACGGGTGTTGATTGTGCAAGTTAAAAAGTGAAGAGTGTTGGAAAATGGGTAGTTTGGCGAGAAAAAGTCCAGTCGAACAGGTCGGGGAGCCCCGACTTAGACCGCCGTTGGAACCACCAATCTTGAAGGGGAATTCTGTAAAACTCGGCGGGCTACATGCTTAATCGGTGACTCACCGAACAGGTCGGCGAGCCCAATTTTATCTGTCATTTGAACCCCCAAATTTCTGGGAGTTATGTAAAACTCGGAGGATCAAAATACCACTCGGTGCATCACCGAGTGGTTCGGTGAGCGCAACTTACTCTACCGAAGGGAGCACGAACTGAAAGGTTTTAAAGGCCAAACAGTTTAAAATTTCAAAATCCTTCATCGTCTCTCATTTTTAACCCTCGTACTCTCACTCCCTACTTTAGATCTTTCATATTTTCTTGTTTTTACTTTCGTATCGTGTGAAATCTTTGCTCGGCATTTTGGAACTTTGCCTCCTAGCGTTACAACTCTTGTTTTCGGCTTTAAAGATTGGTTTTTCCGAACCCCGAACTCTATATGTGGTTGAACTTGAATGCTAATCGGTAAATTGTTGTTGATTGTTGTTGGGTTGCTGATTTTAGCATGTTTGATTGTTGGATTGTCCATAATTTGTTTGAATTAATGCCTAATTGCCTTAATTTGATCGTTTCCAGTGTTTTTCTTGTCTTAAATCGAGTCTAAATTGTTGGGTTGAGGTGAAAATGTATTGGATCTAGTGGGGTGAAGTCTAAGTAACCTCAAATTGTGTTAAATGATGTGTTTTTCCTAATGATGGAGCATTTGATGTCATTCTTAAGGGTAAAAGTCATCAAATGGCCAATTTTGGCCAAATCGAGGGAAGTCTGAGTACCCCGAGGGCATGGGTAGTTTGGGTCTAACCTTAATTACATAATATTTGTATTTAATTTTGTTTTCGTGGGTTGCGGGTTGATTTTGAGAAATGGGGTTTAAAACTAGCACAAAGTGCCATTTGGCGAGGCAAGTCGTGCTCACCTAGTGGTTTGGCGATTCGCCAAGTCCCCCACAGATCGCCCTTAATTTCTAAAGTTGGTTGAGTTTGTTCTGTAACTTTCGGCGAGATGCCTGAGCTCGTTGAGTTCACTTGGAGACTCGCCAAAAGGCCTTCTAGATCACCCTTATGCGCCCCTAAAACCCCTAAAATACACTATAACTTTAGGCGACCTGTCTTGAGTTTTGAAAAATTGTATGCTGGTACTTTCGGCGAGCCCAATCTAGTTCGCCAAAGTAACTCGGCGACTCACCGAACGGTTCGGTGAGTCTTTCTGCATCTCATTTTTTGCATATTTCTTGAACATTTTCTAACGTTTTTCTATGTGGTTTGCAGGAATGGCTAGAACAAATTTGAATAATTGTGGCATGCCGCCCCAAAAGCGGGCATGTGGAGTCATAATAAATAAAGAAGTAGTTTCTTCCAATGCCAAGGGCAAGAAGCTACTTCCGAAGGGAGGCAAGAGAAAGGGCAAAACGCCCTAGCCGAGACACCGGAGTTCAACTCCGGTAGTGAGGGAGAATCCCATGATTCTCAGGCTTTATTTTCTAGCCTGAGGATGATCAGTTGCTGCAAGCCCGGAGAGCAGAGTTCGCTCCAAGGGGACACATGATCTATCTAGGATCCTAGTGGTGCAGACTCCCCCTCCTCTAGCTCTAGCATAAATGGTTGTCCCGGCACCACCAGTACAGGGTCCTCGTCCCTGGTCAGTCAACTGGTTAAAGGCCGAAGGATCGAGGACCATCTTGGAAGAGAAGAGATTGTCCACAGATGGTGTAGTGGACAGCCATCCAGAAGTGTGGGACACCCTCAGGTTCCACATATTCGAGGTCTTCACCAGGCCCCGTGGCCCATACATTCTTACCTGTGTTCGAGAATTCTACTCAGCTTATGGTGATTTGGTACCTCAGGGGAAGAAAAAGGCTAGTGACTTCAGGCCGATGGACTTTGTGATGGTTCGAGGGAAGAAAGTTAGATGCAACAACGATGATGTAAATGTTGTGGTTGAGAGGGCTATAGTGTTCATGCATGACTACCAGAGTATGATCCAAACAGACTCTGGATGACCTCAAGGGTTGGCTGGCACCCCTGATTTCTGACACCACCCCAAGGTGGATTGAGGTCAGAGCACCGATAGAGAAGAAGGACCTCAACATAGCAGCTTGGTACTGGTTTGGATTCATCAGCAGCATGATCATGCCGTCGCAGAATGAGTCCATTATCTGCCTCCCAAAGGCTGACTGTCTTAGGTCTATCATAGCCAGGAAACAGCTTGATTTGGGTTTGATCATCAAGCCGGAGATGGCCATGAGGGCCAAGTAGCCAGACATCTCTCTTTTTTCGGTCTTGATCATTGATTTATGTCATCGGGCTGGAGTTCCATGTGATGAGAAGAGGGATGTTGAGATTACACCCACATCCTCTACCGACATCCGACGTATAGAGGCCGAGTACATAAGATATAAGGCTAACAGGAGGAGAGCAACTCCGGTTTACACATCCCCGGAAGGTCGATATTGATTCACTACCCAAAGAGGCAGTTATGCCTATTCTGGCCACTGGGCCTTCACGTACTTCTAGCTCCACTATTTCTGACATTCCTAGCACTTTTGTTGCTCCACCACCCCTAGATCTGTTATTAGTACTCCTACCTCCCGGCCCCGATAACCTAGGTCATACTGCTCAAGATGGGGCACCTAACCTATTCTGCTGATGTGCGGTGCCATCTAGACGCCGTAGTTCGTGAATGATCGAGAGAGCTATCACTGCTACATTAACACCTCTCAAGTCTTCTATTGATGCACTCACAACGAGAGTAGAGGTCTGTGAGAGTGGATAGGGTGCTACTGAGAAAGTGACGGCCTTGAAGGTAGATGTTGCTGAGCTGAGGAAGGATGTGGATTATTTGAAGGCCACATATTTTACCTCATTATTTGGGACGGTGGAGATCTGAGATGACCCTAGTGAAGATATTCCAGTCTTTTCTGAGGTGCCTCAAGCTACCACCGAAGATGAAATTAGGGCTGATGTTGTTGCTGCTGAGTCCGAGGCCGAGACAGATGAGGAGCATCTTCATGTGCGTGATGATGTTGTTTATAAGGACCCAACTGACTTAGAGGGTGCCATGTTTGAGACAACTACATATGACTCCCTGAGGGATACTTCCATAGCGGGCTCCAGCGGAGCCAAGGTTGATGAGACACCAGGCACTGATGCCCTTACATAGGGAGTGACTGAGATGCAGACTTCACCTAGGCTTACCCTGGTAGGATGACTTTTCCCCTCCCTCTTTGTTACTTCTTATACACTTTTTTGTTTTAGTTGCATTTGAGCACAACTGCTTATTTTTGTTGGGTGGGGTGAGGTATTTCCATACCTACCTCCTTTGGGCTGTGTTGTGAATATTAGTTCTGTATTGATGATGGTTCTGTGAATATTGAGCTTATTGGTTTTGATATATATCTTGTTTGTTGATTTGCGTTGTTGATGTTCTTAGCTTGTAGCCCAATTGTTTTGAAATGAAAATGGTTTTTGAACCAAATTAAAAAAAAATCCACTTCTTCTGTGTGATTGTTATTGTTCTTGTGCAAACTTGATTATCGGTTGTGGTCAATAACGATGAATTGAATAGTGCTCTTAATTGAACAAAATGAATGTGCGGCTACGATAAGGCAAACTAAGTGACATAGGCAATATGTGAACTTTTAGCATCTCATTGTGACTAGCCGGTTGTCAAATGAGTCTCTTGTAATGAACATTGCACGCTAGCAAGAAAGTGTGGAGTCTTGTTTGATTTTGTTACCAATGCCTTGTGTGGTGAGGTCATCTTAAACATTGTATTTGATGACACCTAGAACTTCCTTCTTGGTCCGATTGATTGAGTGAAGTGAACAATTGAAATGATCTTAGGCAACAATTTTTAAGAGTGAGCCAAATTTTACAATATACCTCTTTGTGGCACACCTTGTTAGATGTGTGAACCGAGCTTGGCACCTTTTGAGTCTATCCTTTTCTTGGAAGAAACTTGAACAACTTTGACCTCTTTATCCCATCACCTATAACCTTCATGAAGTATTGGTATGTTTGAATAGTCAACTTAGGCCAAAAGCCTAAATTCGGGGTGTGGTGAAAAAGAAGAAAATTCAAGAAGAGTGAAAAATTCCCCCAGTAAAGGATTGTTTTGAAAAATATGGAACCCCTCCATGTAAAAAAAAGGAGAAAGAAGAGAAAGAAAAAGATTGAAAAAGAGCAAGAATTGTGAAATGAAGAGTGTGAACATAGTAAGAAATGGGGTATCTGGTGATTCATGGCTAGTTGAATAATGGGGTGGAGTTTGGAACATATGTGAATATGAAAGAGAAGGAGAAAGAGTGATTTTCAGGCCATACTTCATGAAGGAAGAAGCCACTATGCCTAAATGACCTTACCTTTGCACACTGCCCCGTTACAAGCCTTAAAAATACCTTTGTGATCTTTAATGAGCTGAAACAAATGTTGATTGGAAAATAAGGGCAAGCCTATGGGTGAAATCATGCATGTGTTCGTCTTTTTGAGTGTGAGAGTTGTATGTGATTCTGAGACTTTAAATTGTTGAAGAATATTATGTGAGTTTGGAATCATCTTTGTTGTGAGGGCATTTGAATACCTTTGTTGAGCTTGAACTTGCATTTGAAGCAAGTATTGTGAACTTGAGTATTCTTGATAATGGTGAATCACAATTTGAATCTTTGAGTGCACAATTGAGCATTGTATGTGTAGTTTGAGCCTTTTATGTGCATTCATGTTGAGTCTTCTACAACACTATTTGAAACATCCTTATTGAACTGTTGATCTTGAGTTTTACTTGAGGACAAGCAAAAGTTTAAGTTGGGAGTGTTGATAAGTCCAAGATTTGGGCTCATTTATGACTTTGTTTTGATAATATTAGTGTCCTCAATTGCCTAATTTATGCTATAAAGTGAAGTTAAAGAATTGATTTTAGGTATATGAGCTAAGGAGCAAGGCAAGGACACTACTAGGAAAAAAGGAGCAACACAAGCTCAAGAAGTGGAGAAAAGGGGATCCTGGTGATCGCCAAGACCACTCGGCAAACCGTCGAGTGGCTCTTCAGCTCGCTAAATGTTTCGGTGTGCCAGCCCTTGAAAGAAACCAAGTCGGCGACAAAAATGGACAGTTAACGAATTGCTGATCGGGTCTGCAACAACATACTAGATTGCCCAAAGTTACAGGACTTGAGATGCTGAGAACCAATGCAATTTGGCGATAGAAGAGAGCAAACGACGTATCACTGAATCACTCGGCGAGCCCGACTTGATCTGCCGACTGGACTTTCAGGCTCAATTTTGGGAAACTATAAATTGATTTTTTAAAAGAGTTCTCAAAGGGGTGGTGACCCAAATATTACAATTCTCTCAGATACTACAGTTCCCATTCTAGAGAAAACTCTACTCTAGAATGGGAACTGTAGTATTTGAGAGAGAATTGTAATATTTGGGTCACCACCCTTTGAGAACTCCTTTTAAAAATCAATTTATAGTTTCCCAAAATTCAACCCGAAAGTCCAGTCGCTAGAATAAGTCGAGCTCACCGAGTGATTCGGCGATCTGCCGTTCGCTTTCTTCCATCGCCAAATTGCATTGGTTCTCAACATCCCAAGTCTTGTAACTTTGGGAGATTTAGTGTGTTGTCGTGGACGATCGGCGATTCGCCGACTACCCATTTTTCTTGCCTACTTGGTTTCTTCCCCCAAGGTTGGCACACTGGAACATTTAGTGAGCTGAAGAGCCACTCGATCACCAAGATCCCCTTTTCTCAACTTCTTCAGCTTGTTTTGCTCCTTTTTGCCTAGTAGTGTCCTTGCCTTGCTCCTTAGCTCATATACCTGAAAATCAATGCTTTAATATCAGTTTATAGAATAAATTAGGCATTGAGGACACTAATACTATTAAAACAAAGCCCTAAATGAGCTCAAATCTTGGACTCATCAACACCCCCAACTTAAATTTTGCTTGTCCTCAAGTAAAACTCAGGATCAATAGTTCAATAAGGATGTCTCAAATAGTGCTGCATAAGACTCAACATGAATGCACACAAAAGGTTCAAACTACACATACAATGCTCAATTGTGCACTCAAAGATTCAAATTGTGACCTACCATTATCAAGGATACTCAAGTTCACAAAACTTGCTTCAAATGCAAGTTCAGGCTCAACAAAGGTACTCAAATGCCCTCATCAAAAAGATGATTCCATATTCACACAAAATTCATCAACAATTCCATGTCCCAGAATCACATACAACTCTCACACTTAAAAAGACAAACACATGCATGAGTCCACCCATTGGCTTGCCCTTATTTTCCAATCAACATTGGTTTCAACTCACTAAAGATCACGAAGGTCTTTTTAAGGCTTGTAACGGGGCTATGTTTAACGGTACGGTCATTTATGCTTAGTGGCTTCTACCTTCATGAAGTATGGCCTGATAATTACTCTTTTTTCTTCTATTTTTCATTCAAGCATGTTCAAACTCCACCCCATTATTCAACTAGACATGAATCACCGATACCCCATTTTTTACTACGTTCACACACTTTATTTTACAATTCTTGCTCTTTTTCAATCTTTTTATTTTCTTTTTCTTTCTTGTAGTTCTCTTTTATTTTTTACATGGAGGGGTTCCATCTTTTTCAAAACAATCCTTTGGGGAACACGCTTCTTGAATTTCCTTCTTTTTCACCACACCCCTAACTTAAGCTTTTGGCCTAAGTTGGCTATTCAAACATACCAATACTTCATGAAGGTTTTAGGTGGTGGGATAAAGAGGTTAAAGTTGGTAGGCTCAAAAGGTGCCTATCTAGGTTCACACATCTCACAAGGTTGTCCACAAAGAGGTATATTGTCAAATTTGGCTAACTCTTCAAAATTCTTGCCTAAGATCATTTCAATTGTTCACTTCACTCAATCAATCGGACGGGGTAAGTTCTAGGTGTCATCAAATACAATGTTCAAGACGACCTCACCATACAAGGAATTGGTACCAATATCAAACAAGACTCCACACTTTCTAGGTAGTGTGCAATGTTCAACACAAGAGACTCATTTGGCAACTGGCTAGTCACAATGAGATGCTAAAAGTTCACATATTTCCTATGTAACTTCGTTTTCCTCATCGTAGCTGCACATTTATTTTGTTCAATTAAGAGCACTATTCAAATCATCGGTATTGAGCACAACTGACACTCAAATTTGTACAAGAACATCCACAATCACACACAAGAGGTGGTAAAATTTTAAAATTTGGTTCAAAAACCGCTTTTCACATCAAAACAAATGGGCCACAAGCTATGAACATCCGCAACACAATTCAACAGAACCATCATCAAAACATAACTAATATTCACAACACAACCCAAAGAAGGTAGGTATGGAAATACCTCACCCCACCCAACAAAAATAAGCAGTTATCCTCAAATTCAACTAAAATAAAAGTAGTGTATGAGAAGTAACAGAGAGTGAGGGAAAAAGTCATCCTTTCGGGCTATGCCTGGGTGAAGTCTAAATCTCACTCACTCCATCTGTCGGGGGCATCAGTGCCCGGTGTCTCATCAACCTTAGCTCCATTGGAGCCCACCATGGGAACATCCCTTAAAGAGGCCTGAACAGTTGAATGGACCATGGCCTCCTCTAAGTCACTCAGGCCCTCATAGACAGTCTCAAACTGAACATTAAGCTTCTCCTCATCAGTCTCAGCCTCAGACTCTGCAGCAACATCATCAGCACTAACCTCATCTCTGGTGCTGACCGGAGGCAAATCAGAATGAGCTGAAATATCGGTGCTCGAGCTATATGGTATCTCCATAGTACCAAAAATTAGGGACATATCAGTGGACTTCAGTTGGTCCTCATCCTTCCTCAACTCAGTAACGTCAGCTCTCAAAGTCGTCATCTCTTTATTAACACTTTGTCTTCTCTCACATACCTCTACTCTCGCCATCAGGGTGTTAATCAAAACCTTGAGAGGGTAAAATATAACATTAATAGCTCTATCGATCAGCCTAGGAACTGCAGCCTCTAGCTGGGAGGCGCGCATATCAGTAGAATAGGCTAAGTGCCCCCATCTTGAGAAGCATGGCCTGGGTGATCGGGGGCTTAGAAACAGTAGTACCAGCAGTAATAGATCCATGGGGTGGGGGAGAAACACAAGTAGGAGTCTCAGAAGAAGGAGGGACAGATGTACTTGAGGGCCACTGGCCTGATTAGGCATGACTGCCTCTGTTGGTATCATATCAACATCAACCTCCGGGGATGTATTTGTTAGGGTTGCACTACTCCTATCGGCCACATCCCACTGGTATTCAACCTCAATGCGCCAGATGTCAGTAGAGGAGGTAGGAGTTACCTCTAGATCTATCTTCTCATCTCGAGGAACATGGGCCCGTCTGCACAGCTCAGTGATAAACACTAGAAATGGAAGTGAAGTTTGTCTCTGCTTGGTCCTTATGGCCATCTCTTGCTGAATCAATAGACCCAAGTTCAGCGACAAGCGAGAAATGATGGCCCCTAGACAGGTTGTCTTCTGGTGTCTGAGGATGGACTCATTTTGGGATGGAATGATAGAGTTGCTCATGAACCTGAACCAGTATCTCAAAGTAATATTCAGGTCTTTCTTCTTTATAGGTGCACCAACCTCTATCAACCTTGGGGGGTTTCATCAGATATAAGGGGTGCCAACCAACCCTTTAGATCCTTCAAGGTTTTTCTTTGAATTAAATCGATGTACTGATGCATGAAATTGTAAGTTCACCCCAAAATAACATTTATATCAGCACTTTCACACTTCACCTTCTTGCCCCTAATGATCATAGAATCAACCGGTTTGAAGACTCTGGCCTTCCTTTTCTCTTTCGGCACCAAATCTCTGTAAGCCGAATAGAATTCCCGAACCCAATTAGGAATGTAAGGTCCCCGGGGTTTAGTGAAGATCTCCAACTTATGGTACTTGAGAGTACTCTATATCTCTGAATATCTGTCAATCACTCCATCTGTGGGTAATCTTTTTTCCTTTAGAATAGTCTTTAATCTCTCGGCCTTTAGTCTGTTAAGAGACCGGGGGAGGACCATGTATTGGTGGCGTTGGGACCACTGTCTGTATTGGAGCTGGAGTTGGAGAAGTCTGAGGCACCGGGATCCTAGACGGATCATGCATTGCCTTGGAGTGAAGTTCTGCTCTCCGGGCTTGTAACAGATTGTCATCCTCACGCTTGATGTGAAGTCAAAATACATATTTTTAATCATTATTTGCCTCACATTTAGTATTTATATTTGTCCTTTATGAGCATAAATTTTATAGATTGTGTTAAATTGTGTATTTTATTTGTAGGATTAAATTGATGGAAAATTGGAGATGTTTGGAGCTAAAACGAATTAAAGATGGAAAGTTGAAGAAGGAAATCAAGCAGGTAGCTTAATGGAAATAAGTTAATATAATATTAATATAATTTATATGCAAATAAGGAAAGAAAAAACTTACCTGCTGGTCCACGTG
>JAJOOS010008121.1:0-47831 GCA_029582725.1 Solanum chiquidenum | reverse complement strand
TTTTTTTTGAAATGCTTTCTTGGTAAAGAAAGTTTTAAATTCATTATGGTTTTAGTGTCTATGCGATGAATGAATGCTAAGAGGCTTGTATTAGACCTCTTCGAGGTCGAGTACACCGGTTACGACTAGGGGGTGCTCCCGGGTCGTGACAGTCTCCCTAGACCTTTCCTTTAGTTTCTCCTCTTAAATCTATAGGGCATGAATCATGAAATGAGAAATATCCATGTCATGGAGAAGAATAGTCGTACGACACTCTTTCACTACCAATTTGGACACACCCGAAATGAACTTGCTCATCCTTGCGCTAGACTCGACACCTATAGAGGGAGCATATTTTGACAATTGAGTGAACCTCAAAACATATTCATTCACACTCATGCTTCTTTTTCATAGTTTAATAAACTGAAGCACTTTTGCCTCCCTCCTCAAGATGAAATAACCTATCAAGCAAAGCGGATTTAAACCTTTCCCATTCTAGGTGATCCGCATCTACGGGTCTTGCTTCCTTCCATTGGTTGAGCCAAATTTGAGTAACACCCTTAAGTTGATAAGCTGCCAATTCTGCCTTTTCCACTAGATTGACTCCCATAATAGTCAAGAACTTGTAAACCTCATCAAGGAACTGTTGAGGATCTTCCTCAACCTTAGAACCCTAGACTTCCAAAGTTTTGATTCTAGTAAAGTCCCTCACTCTAGATTCTGCCGTACCCATATTTGGGTTCATGTGGACCACAACCTCCCTATTGTCTTGGGCCGTCATGGCTTGAGACAACACTTGAAAAGTAGTCCTAAACTCCGTATTAGTCACTTGCTCGACCAAAGGGTTAAACGGAGCTTGAGGAGGAGCCCCTTGACCAATCACTTCTCCCCTAGTTCTTCTAGAAAAAACTCTTCGAGTAGTCATGTAATGTTAACCATCAAATATAGATTAGGAGAGAGACCTTATAGAGTTAAACTCTATCCTACGACTTTGAGTAATGAAGAAGTGAAGTTTTCTAAACATCTTGTAGCATCTCATTCATAAATGTGGCACGTTTCCTACTCATGAACAAGGCTCTACTAGACGTGGTTTTGAGACATCCTATAACCTTTCTAAACAATGTGCTCTGATTGCCAGATTTTTCATGACCCAGGGGTACACCCTAGATGTAACACGGCATACAAGACCACGAGAGGCCTGATATAAGCCAATTAGCTTTCATAGTTAAGATAATAGAAAATCAGTAAAATTTAAAAAAAAATCAACAACATCAAAGTTTTATAAAACAAAGTAGAAGTCTATAAGGAATCATGGGTACTCTCCTCCACATCATTCTATAAGGAATCATGGGTACTCTCCTCCATGTCCTTTCATTATAAGACACGAGAATTCGCCTCCACATCTTTCAATATAAGATATGGGTACTCGCCTCAACATCTATCAATAAGGGATCATGGGTATTGCATCCATGTCCAACATTAGGGAATAGGGGTAGTCACCGCTTACTCTCCTCTAAAGAATATGGGGATTCGCCTCATATCCTTCTCAATTAGAGGTCATGGGTAATCAATTCTAGCCTTATCTATTTCGTCGCATTTTAGTCTAGATTCAATTTAGGTGAGCGATCCTTTCAACCGAGAATCATTCAATGTGAGAAAGATTTTCACATTCATACTTAAACAATTCATGTGGGAACTATCCCTTCCACAACACTTACATCAATAATCAACAACTCATATCATAAGCTTTACTCTCAAAGCACTACATCTCATAATCATCATATATGCTTTACTCTCAAAGAAATGTATATCACAATCATGATATATTCTTCAAACTCACATAAATTCTAATGTATATCATCAATCCTATAAGAATACGTCTAAACCTACAAATTCTCCTTTAATGGCATCAAACCCATTTACATCAATTCAAACCTAGAAATATAGGTTAAGATAGGATACGTGTACATTAATCTTAAAAACATGTATGAATATCAATTCAAGCATAAACAATCATAACCCAATCAATTGGATCAACATTCATCAAGACCCATAACATTAAAAGAAAACCTTAACTCAAATTGGGGAATTTCTGCTTTTCAATTGAGGAATCTTAGGGGGCCCATGGATGCAAGGATTCCATGAATTAAAATCCATCATACCTTGATATCAAAGCCCACAATTTCTTGAGGAATGGAGACTTGACCTCTACCCTACCTTTAACTCTTTCTTCTTCTTCAAGTTCTAGAGAAAGTAATATTTTTAGAGGTAGAATTTTGGATTTCTTTTGGTTTTTAAGAATAATGAGTTGAATGGGTGAGTTTTGGGGTTAAAATAACTTATAATCTTGGGTAAAACGACATAGTATTAATTCACTTAAATCTGGAAAAGAACCAAAAACTCCTGAACTTAAAAATTGCCGACCCACTCCACGAGAGGTACCACGGCCCATCAAGGACAACACGACCTGTTATGGCAGTCGTGGTCTTTGACTAGTGTCTTGTCTTTGCCACCCTTAAACTCATCTTCCTTAACTACCATCTCCATGGCCCGCAGTGGCCTTAACGAGCCATCAAACGACTCATGTGGAGGGCCTCATTTTAGGCAACCTTAGGGGCTCACTACCTCGCCTTTCACGACCATCACCACAAACAACCCAAGGTCCCCAACATGATCCGTCTTGGTGGTTGTGGGAGGCAACCTCCTTTTGGTTACTCATTGTGAGCCACCACGGTCAGCACCACGACTTGTGGTTCCCTTCACGACCTGTGTGGGTTCTCGTGATGATTGCCCATGCTCATTTCCTTGGCTCATGACCTCTTACTTGGTTCCTAGCTTAGACTTCTAGATTCTGAGGTGTTACAAAAATATAAAAGCTAAACAAGGACGCCACGTGCTCACCCATATCATTGATACCTAAAGCTGTTGAAGATGGCACAAATAATCACCATCAGTATTTCCAACTAGGATCTCCATCACGAAATTGATACAGAGTGTTGCATGAGTTGTAAAAATGTACTTAGTGGGTGTAATGACTTGGTATTTTCATTAATTTACAATTTTCCCCTCTCGATATAGACTCCGAGTCTTTTATGATTGAGTTTTGAAAGTTGGTTTTAAACTGTGACTTACAAGTTGAGAGTTTTGTAAGTCTTGAATTTGAAAGCCTAATGTTGCTAAAAAGAGGTTTTAAGTGTCTTTTGGAGTTTCAAGTGTTAGGATGAAATTTCGACAATTTAAGTTGTCCTAAAATATGGAATATTATCCATGAGAGTTGTTGATTTCACATTTAGATTATTTTTGAGTTGTCACGACCCAGGGGTACCCCTTAGATTTAACATGACATACGAGACCATGAGAGGCCTCATATAAGCCACTTAGCTTTCATAGTCAAGATAATAGAAAATCGATAAAATTTAAAACTTTTTCAACAACATCAAAGTTTTATAAAATGAAGCGGAAAACTCATACAATTGTTTCAAAACCATCTAATAGAAAAGATTCATTGGGACACAACCCATACAACAATGTTCAAAACTAAAATAAAAATATCATAAGGAAATGGTGGTCAAATCCTCAAATGCTACGTGGACTCACCAATCTTCAAGTCTTGCCTCTACTAAGATCCTAGCCACGGGAATGAGAGTCGGGAATGCCAGACCCTACATTTGAATAAGAAATGTAGCCAAGTATATGCTTTAGTACAAGAATGTCCTAAATATGATAGCTTGCATAAACATCAACAAAAATATTAGAGTTATACAATATAACCCATAAGCATAATCAATGCACATATAGATCATTTCGAGGAATACTTCATAAAGTAACCTCAAAGCATACTTAGCCAAGACATGGGTAATCCTCCACTAGTCTTACTCATCATAGAAGGCAGTCTTAAAAATCATCCAATCTCATCACCTATCATTCTCATCTTTAGCTTATCTTTTATAGATATGGGGAATCACCTCCTTGCCTCCCTATAAAGGCTAATGGGTAGTTGCCTCTCGCCTTACACATATGGTCATGGGTACTTACCTCCATGTCAATCTTATGGGATCATGGGTACTCGCCTACATGCCCAACATCATATGACACAGGTACTCTTCTCCACATCATTCTATAAGGAATCATGGGTACTCTCCTCCATGTCCTTTCATTATAAGACACAAGAATTCGCCTCCACATCTTTCAATATAAGATATGGGTACTCGCCTCAACATCTTTCAATAAGGGATCATGGGTATTTGCATCCATGTCCAACATTAGGGAATAGGGGTATTTCATCTCTTACTCTCCTCTAAATAATATGGGGAATCGCCTCATATCCTTCTCAATTAGAGGTCATGGGTAATCAATTCTAGCCTCATCTATTTTGTAGCATTTTATGTGGGCAATCCTTTCGAACTAGAATCATTCAATGTGAGAAAGCCTTTCACATTCATACTTAAAGAAATCATGTGGGAACTATCCCTTCCACAACACTTTCATCAATAATCAACAATTCATATCATAAGCTTTACTCTCAAAGCACTAAATCTCATAATCATCATATATGCTTCACTCTCAAAGCAATGTATATCCTAATCATCATATATGCTTCAATATCAAAGATATTCTAATGTATCTCATCAATCCTATATGAATACATCTAAACCCATAAATTCTCCTTTAATGGTATCAAACCCATTTACATCAATTCCAACCTACAAACATGGGTTAAGCATTGGTACATGTAAATTCATCGTTAAAAAATATATTTGTATCAATTCAAGCATAAAAAATGATAACTCAATCAATTGGAACAACATTTATCAAGACCCACACTATTAAAAGAAAACCCTAACAGAAATTGAGGAATTTCTACTTTACAATTGGGCAATCTTAAAGGCTCGATGGATGAAAGGATTCTAAGTATGAAAAACCATCGTACCTTGATATCAGAGCCTATAAATATTTGAGGAATTGGGACTTGACCTTAATCGTAGCTCTAACTCTTTCTTCTTCTTCAAGTTCTAGAGAGAAATATTTGAGAGGAAGAACCTAGAATTTATTTTGGGTTTTGGAAATAATGACTTGAATGGGTGAGTTTTGGGGTTAAAAATCACTTATATAGGGGTCCTAGTCTTGGGTAAAATGAAATAGCTTTGATTTAATTAAAATTGAAAAAGACCTAAAAAACCCTTGAACTAAAATTTGCTCACCTTCACATGAGGCTGCATGATCCGTTGTGGTTCTCATGAGCCGTGGTCCTTTACCAGTCAACTCATGACCAAAACTTCTCCCACTGCCTGTAGTGGCCTTCACAAGGTGTCAAGTGGATTGTGGGAGGAGGCTGCCTAAATATCTACTTTTCCTAGCCTTTCATGAGTGTCACTACGACCCGTGGTCCCCATAACTAGGAATCATAGTGGTCGTGGGAGGTGATCATAGCTTGGCAAGTGATTGGGAGCTTCCATGGGTAGCACCACGACTCGTGGTGCCCTTCACGACCTATATGGATCCTCATGAAGGTTGCCCAAGCTCAATTCTTTGGCTCAAGAATTGACACTTTACCCTATGCTTATAATTCTGGATTTCCAAGGTGTTACATGAGTATTTGATGTCTTAAGTTATGAAATTAAGAAAGTTTAGCCTTAAGGTTGACTTTGGTATATATTTGAGGTTCAGATGCCCGTATCAGAATTCTAAGAGTTCCATTGGATTTGGGGGATGAGTTTTGTCCTAGGTGACGTCTTGGTTGATTTTTTAGTCGTCCCATGTTTGTTTTAGCCTTTTTAGGTGTTGTGTTAGTTTCTTGAGGTTCTCACGGATCTCGAGTCAAGGAGACATCAGATTCATGTTTCGATGGTTCCATTTAGTCTGGAATGTAAAGTATATTTGATTTGCATATGTGGCTTGTGTGTATGTAGTTCTAAACGAATCTTGAGGGTTCTTTCATCAATTTTAAGTTTGGCTATTTTGCTGGTATTTGGTTTTGGTGCATGACCATTTTAGACATCACGATCGCAAGGCTCCCTTATCGCGACCGCATAACATTAGTTAGAGTGCATCATTATCATGTGGGCCTTACCACTATCACGATGGTCAACTTTATTGAGTTGAGTGTCTTACTTATCTCGATTTCATTACTCGAGGTCACGATCGTGATGAGTATCAGAGACCTCAACAAAATGTTTTAAAAAATCAAGGTTTCAATCATGTTTCACCATTTTTGAGTTTTGGGAGATTTAGGTTTGCGATTTGAACCAGATTTTCAAGGAAAAATAATTAGGGAATGATTCTTAAATGTAAATCTTCTATTACCTGTTATTATATATGGTTTTAGTTTTCAAATCAAGGTTCGGTAATGAGAAAAACTGTGGTTATCTTCAAGATACCTAGAACTTCATGAAATGGTGATTTTGATTCGATTTCTATTTTTTTTTAAAAATAATTTCTCCAATGAATTTTGGAAGCCTTGCGTAACATTTTCAAGTATTGAATTTCGGATTTAGACTTCATTTTTTGGAATTACATATTTAATTAATTGACCTATTTTAAAAATAGTTGATGTGGTACTGTTATTTTCGAAAATTTATTTTGAATAGTTGATTGTTTTAGATTGTGTGGCTTTGGACATTGGTTGAAAGGGGAAGACTCAATTGTTGGAGTGACTTATTGATTGCATTAAGGCAAGTGATCTCTTAAACCTTGTATTATAGTAGAATTTCTATGTTCTATTCGTTGTTTATGTGTTAGGGGTAATGGGAATGAGGGGAAAGGTTAACTGTCCACTTGATAAATTTTAATGAATAAGAAAGATAGTTGGAATGAAAAGTTTATGTGATGATCATGATAATGTGAATTGCCTTGTTTTGACCCTTATTGATTGATTGATGAAATGCTTGATCATATAAATGTGGACTTGAATTGCATGAATTATTCTTTGTTCCATGTGATGTGATATTGCTTGTGGGCATTGGTTGTTGTACACCGTGATGAGACATCTGATAGTTATGATACTGAGGTCATTACCAACAAGTGCTTATGATACCGAGGTTATTGTCCTCAAGTTTTTATGATGCTGAGGTCATTGTCGACAATTGTTTATGGTATCGAGCTCATTGCCGAAAAGTGTTTATCATATCGAGGTCATTGACGACAAGTGTTTATGATGCTAAGGTCATTACCTGCAAGTGTTTACGATACTGAGGTCATTTCCTGCAAGTGTCTATTATGCGGAGGTCAGTGCCATCAAGTGTTTATGATATCGAGATCATTTCTGGCTGGTGATATTTTGCCAATGGGGAATGTTCCCAGTGAGAGCTTAAGTATTGAAATTTGATGCATTTTGATGCTTATGTGTGACTTACTTGTTAATTGTGATTAATACACTTCTTCTGTGTTATTGATCTACTAGACGTTGTGGTTTACTTACTTGATTCATGTTGAGCATTGAATTGTGACCATTGAATTGTGATTACTGAACCTTATGAGTTGTGCATTCTAGAATTATTGATTGGGATGATTTTTGTGTTGGTTGTATTTTAAAGAGGTTCGGTTGGATGAAAGGGGTATTCATTTTTAGATAGTTTCTTCATTTATTAGGTTGCTTGCAGGGTACCGTGTTGTTTGTACTCACCCCTTGCTTTTACACTGTAGGCTCGAAGTGTGGTACTACGTGATCGTCGTTCCCCCTCCTATTTCTGAGGCTTATCAAAGGACTATTGAGAGGTAGCTACTTGGCATTCCGGCGGCCCTTCTTTTCCTTCATGTTATTTTTTGTTCTATTTCAGAAACAAACTCTTTTAGACTATGTAATTATTTCATTTCTGCACTTTAGTAATAGAAGTTTGTATAGATAACAACTAAGTTTGGGGGTTATTAGAATGAATGTCTTTCCACTTTTCTCTTGTTTCTTACTTTTTATTTTTTGCATATCTTTAATTTTCGTTGGGTTGAGGCCAACTTATATTGGTGGGAATATACAAGTGCCATCACATCTAATTTTGGGGTTGTGGCAAATAGTATCAGAGCTAGGTCCATAGATCTCACGTGTGTACAAACCGAGTCTAAGTAGAGTCTTGAGGATCGGTACAAAGACATCTATTTTTATCTTTAAGAGGCTATAAATATTGTTAGAAAATTCCTTTTGTTTGTTCTTTCTTATAGTGCGTGCGTGGTTACTTTCACTAGTGCTGAGTTGCCGCATATTATTTATGAAATATGAAAACCAGAGCTTATGTTTCCAATGGTAGAGGAGAGGCAGTCCACGAGGAAGCTATTAAGGCCCCAGCTAGTGGTAGAGGTAGGAACCGAGCTAGAGGTCGTGCTCATAGAGTAGTAGTGGCTAGAGGTCATGCCCGTGGATCAAATCCAGCCTGAGGTCCAAATAGAGAGGCTTCTCCTTAGCCAAAAGTTTAGGTTGTTGAGGACATGGTTCCTCCCATATTTGGAGCTCATTTGTTTCAGGACACTTCGTTAAGGATGCTAGTTGTGTTAGACAACCTCTCTTAGGAGTGGTGAGTCAGGTACACCACAATTTTCTCAAATAAGGGTAAAGGCTCAGACCCCAAGTCTACAACAACAAGCTCTAATTATCATTAATCCAGTGGGTCAGCCATCAGTGGTTCTTGCACCAACTCTTGGTGTACAAATTGCTCCTCATGTTATTTTGATAGTGGTTGATCATCAGTTTTAGGAGAGGTCTCAGAGGATGAAACCACATAGTCTGAGGGTTGTAAGAGTGAGGATGCTAATGTGTTCTTGACTTTGTATCATGAGATGCTTGAGGTAGCAGTTATAGTGGAGGCTCAAGATGTTTGATTTGTTGCACCATAGAGTGGTGGAGGTCTTTTATGAGGTCTAGAACTATTGGATATCCTTAGGCAGAGTAGTGTGTGTTCTCTACCCTTTCCTGGACTGCTTCATTACATGGATCATGATGAAAAAGAGTCAATTGAGGTTGGAGATCATGAATCAAGGTAGTTTGTCTGTGACCTAGTATTAGACATGGTTTTTGTGAACTCTCTAGGAAAGTTATGATCATTGTTCTGGATGAGGTAAGAGAGTTTGTAGGTGTGTGAGAGGTTTGACTTTCTCCTTCGGGACGTTTGTGTTCAAAACATCCCGAGAGGGGGCTTCCTTCCAGTCTATTATGATCACCACTAAGGAGGAAAATTTGATGGTTTTCAAGGAGTTTGGGGAGCCCGAGAGGTCCCTATCATTGGTTAGTTTTCTAGTGACTCATCTTGAGGCTGATATTTTCATAAGGGTGGTAGGTACTTTCAGCCCTGTGGGCTGGTACATGCATCTATGTCAACAACTGAGAGTGGGCAGGTAGCCTAAGGGTCTTATGGTTCTTTCCAAGATGGCCATGGTAGTTCATCTAGTTCACAACATGAGTTATCTATGTCCAGGTCTTGCTTTACTTGTGGGGATCTAGGTTGTTTGATGCAACAGTTTCCCCTTCACACCCATTCAAGACTTTATCCTTCTTATTCAGCTACCTATTTATTTAGTGCCTATAGCCCGGAGTCGATACAGAGGTTAGTCCAGTAGAGGAAAAAAGAGTTTTGGTTGGGGTGCTCCTTCTCCGTAGGGTAGAGGTAGGGGTTCTACTAAGGCTTCATGTGGCTAAGAGGGCCAGTGTTATGCTTTTCCTGGGAGGCTTAAGGATGAAAACTCTAATGTTATGATCACAGGTATTGTCCCAGTTTTCCATCAACCTGTATCTGTATTAATTGATTCAGAGTCTATTTTCTCATATATGTATACCTATTTTGCTTGTGGGTTTGATATGATGGTTGATTGCGTGGTTGCACCTATTCCTATTTTGGCACCATTTGGTGAATCCAAAGTCGTGGATCAAGTGTATCAATCCTATCTTGTTTTTTCGGTCGAGTATGTTATTTGGGTAGACTTAATCATTCTGCGGATGGTAGACTTTCATATTTTCTTGGTATGGATTAGCTCTCTCCATATCACGCTATTTTTTATTGTTATGCTAAGACTACCTTAGTGTTGTTGGGTGTCGTGAGAGTTTAGTGGATGGGTGCTAGTGGTTCCTACCATAGAAAAGTTATCTAGTTCATTCAAACTCAAACATTGGTTAATAGAGGTTGTTTGTTTTATTTGGATTTCACTAGGGATACGATTGTTGAGCCACCTCTGATGGATTATGTGCATGTGGTTCGAGTGTTTTAAGATTTGTTTCCTATTAACCTTCTAAGTGTTCCTCCGAATAGGGATACTGACATTACTATTGACTTGAGCCAGCAACCAAGCCCATCTCGATTCATTTTTATTATAGGGCTCTAGCTAAGTTTAAGGAATTGAAGGATCAGTTGCAAAATTTGTTAAGCAAGGGTTTTATTTTCCCTAGTATTTCCCCATGGGGTTCTCCTATGTTGTTTGTGAGGAAAAATGATGGATCCATGAGGATGTGTATTGATTATTGGCAGTTAAACAAAGTGTCGATGAAAAAAAGTGTCCTCTTCCTTGTATTGATGATTTGTTTGATCAACTTTAGGGTTCATCTCTATTTATGAAGATTGATTTGAGATCTGACTATCATCAACTATATGTTAGGGAATCAATATCCTTAGGAGAATATTCAGAACTTGTTATGGGCACTATGAATTTCTTGTGATGTCTTTCAGTCTGACTAACGCCCCTGCATCGTTCATGGAGTTGATGAATGGGGTGTTCCAACCGTATCTAGATTTCTTTATTCTAGTGTTCATAAACAAATTCTTGGTGTACTCCAAGATGTGCGGATCACAATCAACATTTGAGAATTGTATCCCGGAGATTAAGAGAGGAGAAAATTTATGCCAAGTTTTGGAAGTGCGATTTTTGGATTGATTCCTGGAATTTTTGGGACGCGTGGTGTCCAAATATGGTTTCAGGTAGATCAATCTAAGATTGAGGCAGTGAAGGGTTGGACCGACCTATATTAGTTACTGAGATCTAAAAATATATTGGACTTACAAGCTATTATCGATGATTTATTCAAATCTTCTCCACCATTGCATCTCTTTCGACCAGATTGACTTGACAGAGTGTGATCTTCATGTGGTCCAATTAGGATTAAGAGAGCTTCCAATATCTCAAGATCCAATTGACTTCAACCTCTATTTTTACTTTACCAAAGGAGGGTGTAGACGTCACTATTTATTGCGTTGCTTCTAAAGTCGGGTTAGGTGGTGTTCCGATGCACAAGGGTAATGTGATCGCCAATTCTTATAAATGCTTTAAGTCCCATGAGAGGAACTATCCTACCCATGATTTAAAGTTGGCAGTCGTAGTGTTTATGTTTAAGCTGTCTCGACATTACTTGTATGGAGTTCATTATGAGTTCTTCACGGATCACCGAAGTCTTCAGTGCATCTTCCGTTTGAGGAAACTAAACTTGAGGAAGCGTTAGATGACTTGAGTTACTTCAGGATTATGAAATCACCATCTTGTATCATCCAGGTAAGGCTAATGTGGCTGTAGGTGCTTTGAGTAGGAAGACTTCGAGCATAGGAAGTCTTGTTGCAATTGGTGTAGAGGAGAGACCATTTGCTAGAGATGTTTAGAGGTTAGCCAACAGTCTCGTCTAGTTAAAAATTTATGAGGAGATGGGTGGTTTGGTTGCTTTCATTAAGACTAGTTCTTCCATAGTTGAGCGTATTCGTGAGAATCTGTTTAATGATGAAAATTTATGTCTCATTCGAGAGAAGGTGATGAGAGGGGAAGCCAAGGAGGTTGTACTTTATTGTAATGGTATCTTGAGGTTGGACGCAGAATCTGTGTGCCCAAGGTGGGTGAGTTGATTACATTGACTCTTTATAAGGCCCATTGTTCCTAATATTCCATCCATTCAGTGGTGAAAAAGCTGTATCATGATTTGAGTCACCACTATTAGTATTGTGTGATAAAGAGAGATATTGTAGATTTTGTTTCGAGGTATTTGACTTTCCAATATATGAAGTGTGAGCACCAGGGGCTCGGAGGTACATCTCAAAGGATGCATAATCCTACTTGGATGTGGGAATAGATCACTATGGACTTTGTTGTGGGACTACCTTCCACCGTAGGTAGTTATGACTCTATTTGGGTGGTTGTTGATAGGCTGACGAAGTCTTCCCATTTCATCCCGGTTTAGGTAAAGTATCCGGTGGAGAAGTTAGTCGAGCTTTATATATTTCAAATAGTTCGATCACATTCAGGCTCGATTTCTATTGTCTCTTTTTGAGGCTCTTTGTTTGTCATGACCCAAGGGTACCCCTAGACGTAACATGGCATACAAGACCCCGAGAGGCCTCATATAAGCCACTTAGCTTTCACAAACTTAGATAATAGAAGTGAGCGGGAATATAAAACATTTTTCAGCCAATATCAAAGTTTTATATAAAAAGTGAAAATTTATTACACTTTGTCTCAAACCATATAAAACATTAATGTAACATTTTGGAAAAAATCTAGTAAACAAAGCTAGAGCCTAATGTGTAAATTAGTAGCCTATTTGGAGTTTGACAAAAAGGTTAGAGTCGTAAAATAACCTACGGTACTTAATAGTGTTTTTGGGTGTAGACATCAAGGCATGAACCCCCAAGGACCAACCAAGGGTCCTTGAGGAGGGTCATGAGAAAACTCAACAAATTGTCTATAGGCAATCACCCACGAAGGGCACCCACGATCCGTGGGTGGACCCACGCCCTATAGGTGGGGGTCGTGGGTGAATGCTGGAACTTCCCCCATTTCCTAGTCCCAGTATCATCACCCACGATTGACCAGAACGGTCTGTGGACCCACCCACGGTCCGTGGGTGAGGTCTCGTGGGTGAACACAGTTTTGGTAAGTTAGTTTTTATGTTGGGGGTTAAAGGAGGGGCTTAGGGTTAATTAATTAATTAAGTAGGGTCGCTTAACACTAATTAAACTACCTATATAAACCTAATAGACCTCTAAACTAAGTCTTTTAATTCATTCTTACAAGACCCCAAAATAAACTCCTTCCCTCCCAAATATTTCTCTCACTAAAACCTCCATTGAAAAAGAAGAAGAAACCAAGGTCTAGGGTTCAAGGACTCATATTTCCACTCAATTTCGTGAGGAATCTACATAAGGTATGGTGTATTTTCATCTATGGGTAGTTTCCACCCATAGAGCCCCTTCAAAACTTGATTTCAAAGCCTCCAATTTCCCCCAAAACCTAAGGTTTAAATCTTAGTCATGGGTTCTCTTTCAAAACGTTTTCAATGATTGAATTGATGGATTATAGTTGATTTATGATGAAATCCCCCCCAAGAACCCATGATTTCTCCATATTACCAAATTGTAATTTCATGATGTGGGTTGATTGATTGTGGAAGCATCTTAATTGATTATGTCTATATTGATTAAGCTTATTGAATCATGATATTATCCTTATCTAATGTAATAGTTCTAGATGTTTGGGTTGATTGTGATTCATGGTCGTTGAAGGGCAAATTATGAGGGTTTGTACATGTTGATAAGAATTGTGTATGAACTTATGATTCACTTAAAGAGTGAAGATACTATGACTATGGTGTAATTGTGGTATTGTAGAAAGATCATTCTCCCCATACCCTTACACATGACTAAGCATGAAATGTCTATGACTATTATAAAGTTGTTGTGTTGATTGAAAGGCTATTCTCATGAACACACTTTAAACATGATGTGAAATATTTACTCACATATTAATGATTCTAAGGTGAAAGGCCATTCTCACCTAATGAATCTATGAGCTATCATGATACCATGTTGGTTTGAGCGCTAGGGCATTCTTTCATGAGCGTGAACTTAAGTGAAGACTTAACATGAATATTAAAGCGAATTATGATTAGCACCGAGTTGATATGAAAATGAGATTAAAGCTTTACGCTAGTTAGTCCGGCTTCCCAATGGGTTCCTTTTACGCCAGTTAGTCCGGGTTCCCAAAATAGTTATTTCATGAGATGGAAACCTTTTACCTTAGTTAGTTTGAGTTTCTAGTAGCAATCACCTTATCCCGAAACTATGTGCCCACATAGGTCTTTAGCTAGTGGATCCACCTAAGCTAACATACTAGTTCTACTATAGGAAAGTAGGACACCTCTTTTCGGTGTGGGGCCATGACACCGGATTCCATGCAGCTCACATGGTCTATGTCGGTTAAGTTTATTTCCCTACATGACAAGAATATGAACTATGACATGAACATGAACATGAATTATACTTATGACTTCTCAATGAGCTCTACTTAGTGTGAGTGGGGGTATGGGACTTCACTTATACATTGCACAAAGAGACTTTGAAAGGGGTAATGGTGTGGTTTCCTATGCTATGAAGATATATGAATTTATGCATGTATGATATGAATTGTTGCTAAGAGTGACTCTACTTTCTACAAGCTATGAACATGAATGTTTCCTTGTCTATGAGTATTGACTATGGATGAATTCAAGGTAAGATATGCATGATTATGGTGACCTAAAGTTGTACTTAGTATAAGATAGGATTAGGGGATCTTGTCTATGCATTGCACAAGTATAGCTTAAGGTTGCTTCTGAATTGGTTTGACTATGTATTTACACTAAATGTGCATGGTGACTCTCAACGTTGATAAAGAGCACAGTTTCACTAAATTTTCTCTTTTTGCATGTTTTAAGGATTTTTATGCATGGCTTCCATACTTAGTACAATTTTGTGCTAACCCATAATTTCTACATCTTTCTATAAGTGTAGGGTCCGATTGTTGAGATGTGCTTCCTTCTTGATCACAATGCTTGGATTGACTATTCTCCACACTTTCGGTGAGTCCTCATGGTGTGAGGTCAAGAGTTGTTCTTTTCTAGTTTCTTTCGTACTTTCTCTTTTGAGACTATGTTGTAAAGGGTTGTGACCCTTATTGATTCTCGATTGTATTAGATGGTTATTCAAACAATGTCTAGACTTCCATTTGAGTTTTATGAATGACTTCTATTGTAAAATATTTTAAATTCTGCATCATTTCTATTACTTATGTTTTTGACATGCTAAGGGCTTGTATGAGACCCCTTCGGGATCAAGTACGATGTGTTGCATGTAGGGGGTACCCCTGGGTCATGAAAATTAATAACTAAGGACACAACCCATATAATAGTGTTCAAAACATAAAGGAAGGATCGAAAAGGGAAATGGTGGCCATATAGTCGAATACAATGAGGCCTCACCAACTTTCAAGTCTTGCTCTACTAAGATCCTAGACATGGGGATGAGAGTTGATATCGTCGGACCCTACATTTTGTTAAGAAATGTAGGCAAGATTATGCATTAGTACAAACATGTACTAAATATGATACACAACATAAACATCAATATAAGCATAAGAGATAATCAACATAAGTCATAAGCATAAACAATGCACATAAATCATTATAACATATCAACATAGGAGAAACACTTCCTGAAGTGACCTCAACTTATCCTTAGTCAAGACTTGGGTCATCCACCTCTAGTCAAGCATATCACGCAAGGCAACTCAAGCAACAATTCAAGCTTATCATTCATTATACCTAATCTAGCTTATCTTTTATAAACATGTGGATTCACTTCTTTGCCTTACTATAAAGGAACATGGGTAGTCACCTCTAGTCTAACTTAACATATGGATCATGGGTACTCGCCTCTAGTCTAACTTAACATATGGATCATGGGTACTAGCCTCTTGCCCAACATTGTGTGACATGGGTATTCGACTCTTGTCCTTTATTAAGGATCATGGTATTCACTCTTGTCCAATCATATCATAAGAACATGGGGAGTCGCCTCTTGTTCAAATTTAAGGAATAAGGGTAATCACCTATTTATTCTACTTCATGGAATACGGGTAATCGCCTCATATCTAGTTCATTTAGAGGTCATGGGTAACAACCTCTAGCCTCATCCATATCTTAGTCATTAGCATTAGTTTCATTTTAGGTGAGTAACCCTTTCAACCTAGAATCATTCAATGTGAGCAAACCTTTCACATGCATAATCATAACAATTCATGTGGGAACTATCCCTTCGACAACAATTACATCAATAGTAAAAAATTGAGAACATAAGCTTTACTCTCAAAGCACTATATCTCATAGTCATTTTATATACTCAATCTCAAGCAATTCAACATCATAATCATATAATATGCTTCAATCTCAAAGAAATCTAATCATGATTCATCATATAAGCTTCAATTCTAATGTATCTCATCAATCCTAGATTGAATGCGTCTAAACCCACAATTTACCCTTTCATGGCATAAAACCCAATTACATCAATTTCATCCTTCTAGACATGGTTTAGGCACAAGTACATTCAATTTCATCCTTAAAACATGATATATTATAAATTAAATCATAAAAAATCATAATCCACTCAGTTGGATCAACATTCATCAATACCCACAATATTGGAAGAAACCCTAACTCAAATTGGGGATTTAATCTTCTCAAATGGGGAAATCTGAGGGACTCCATGGATTGAAGGAATTCATGGATTAAAAGCCATTATACCTTGAATACAATCCCCACAAATTCTTGAGGTTTTTAGACTTGACTTTGATCCTAGGTCCAACTCTTTCTTCTTCTTTAAGTTCTAGAGAGAGAAATATTTGAGAGAAGACTTTTGGGATTTCTTTTGGGGTCTTCAGAGAATGACTTAAATTAGGATAAATATGAGGGGGGAAATTCTTATATGGGCCTTTATATTAAGGGTAAAACAACGTAGTATAGTCTTTGGAAAAATCTAAAAAGACACAAAAGACCCCAACTTAAATTCTGATGTGTTGCACTCTAGGCTCGCCCATGAGCACGTGGCGACTCGCCAAGTGAGCCCTTGGCTCACCTAATTTTCCAGTGATCCACCTTAGGAGGATCTCCCAAGAGCAATTGGCGATGCGCCAACTGTAATGGCGAGCCCGACCTAGCTCACCCAAATTTCCAGTAGCTAGGGCAATGGAGGCTGGGCAATGGACGAGGTTGGTTGGACTAGGTTGGCTGAGTTGGCTAAGGAAGGAGATATTTTCCTTTAACAATTTTTGAGGTGTTACAGTCTCTTGCCATCCTCCTTGTCTTGTTGTCATTACACTTAGCCCTAGTTTAGCCTACTAGATTATGGGGCAGTACATTATCTCCCCCTTGGGAACATTCGTGCTCGAATGACTTTTGTACACACCTTTTGGAAGTAAAGACTTAATACCACCAACCCATCATGCATGTAACTCATTTAAATGCACACAACCAAGGAGGAGCTTCATCTCCAAGCTTAACATACTCAATACATCATAAGGAAGTAGGAACTACATATAACAACCCATTATGCATGAAATCTTATCATTTCTCATGATCAAGAAGGAACTAACTTCTCCAAGCTAAAAACATGCTCAACACAATTTCATGGAGCTTATATGCAATTTGTTCCCAAAAAGCATAGCTAACGCATGCTCATCAATTCATCTCAAGGAGTCTATAGGCAACTCATACTCAATGCACTATAACATGAGGAAAATCAATCATATAAGCTCATTTTCTTTTAAAACACAAGTTTTCATGAACATGCATAACATAAGGAAATCATGGGAACATCTAAACACACATGACTTCAAATAAGGAGTAAATCATGAGGAGACTCATTACGTCAAGCTAGAGTAAGAGGAACAAAATGGGGATATCGAGACTTCATATCAGCCTCGGCCTCCCAAGTAGCACCCTTAACTAAGTGATTCCTCCATAATACCTTTACGAAAGCAACTTCCTTGTTTATCAACTTGTTAACTTGCCGGTCTAACATCTCAACTGGTACCTCTTCGTAAGAGAGACTTTAATCAACCCCGAAGTCTTCTAAGGTAACTATGGATGTCAGATCTCCAATACACTTCTTAAGCATCGAGACATGGAACACCGGATGCACCATTGCCAAATCATTTGGCAAATCAAGCTCATAAGCAAAATTACCACCACGTCTCAAAATTTTGATACAGGCCTATGTATCAGGGGCTAAGTTTCCCTTTCTTTGCAAATCTCATCACACCTTTCATTGGTGAGACTTTCAAGTAGACCCAATCACTAACCTCAAACTCAAGGTCTCTTTTTCTAGCATCGGCATAGAAATTTCTTCAGCTTTGGGTTGTTTTCAACCTCTCTCTAATAATCTAGACCTTTTCCATAGCCTCGTGAACTAATTCGGGTCCTATCAAGGAAACTTCACCCATCTCAAAAAACCCTATTGGAGATCTATACCTCCTACCATAAAGAGCTTCAAAGGGAGCTATACCAATACTAGAATAGTAGTTATTATTATAAGCAAACTCTATCAATGGCAAGTGATCATCCCAATTTCCCTTCAAATTGATGACACATTCTCTCAACATATCCTCAAAAGTTTGAATCATTCGCTCCTCTTTCCCATTGGTTTATGGGTGAAAATTCATGCTAAACTTTACTTTAGTGCCAAGACCTTTTCGGAATGACTTCCAAAACTGAGAAGTAAACTGAGTACCTCTATCAGAGATAATGGACAAGGGTATCCCATGCGGCCTTACCATTTCCCTCAAATACAATTTAGCATAGTCTTCCGCCATATAAGAAACATTAACGGGAATGAAATGGGCCTATTTCATCATTCGGTCTACTATGACCCAAATTGAATCATATTGTTGCCGAGTATGTGGGAACCCTACTATAAAGTCCATGTTCAAGTCTTACCACTTCCAAGTATGAATGCTAATGTCTTGGGATAAACCTTTTAGTTTCTGATGCTCAACTTTCACTTGTTGGTAATTTTGACACTTAGCCACAAATCCCGCAATATCCTTCTTCATCCAATTCCACCAAAAATATCCCGCAAATCACGGTACATCTTAGTGTCTCCCGGGTGAATGGAATACCAAGAACTATGGGCTTCTATCAAGATTTGTTCCCTTTAGTCATCTAAGTACTTTGTCTCAAACCATATAAACCATGAATATCTTGGGACACTGCCCATACAATACTGTTCAAAACATAAAGGAAAGATAGAAAAGGGAAATGGTGGCCATATCCTCGAATACAATGAGGATTCACCAATCTTCAAGTCTTGCTCTACTAAGATCCTAGCCACGGGGATAACAGTGGATACTGTCGGACCCTACATTTGGGTAAGACGTGTAGGCAAGAGTATGCGTTAGTACAAACATGTACTACATAAGATGGACAACATAAACATCAATATAAATATAAAAGGTAATTAACATAAGTCATAAGCATAACCAATGCATATAAATCATTATTACATATCAACATAGGAGGAGCACTTCTTGAAGTGACCTGAACTTATCCTTAGTTAAGACTTGAGTCATCCACCTCTAGTCAAGCATGTCATGGAAGGCAACTCAAGCAACAATCGAAGCTTATCATTCATCATACCTAATCTATCTTGTCTTTTATAGACATAGGGAATCACCTCTTTGCCTTACTATAAAGGAACATGGGTAGTCGTCTCTAGTCCTTATATGGATCATGGGTACTCGCCTTTAGTCCAACTTAACATATGGATTATGGATACTCTCCTCTTTCCCAACATCGTGTGACATGGGTTTTCGCCTCTTGTCATTTATTAAGGTTCATGGGTATTCGCCTCTTCTCCAATCATATCATAAGAACATGGGGAGTCACCTCTTGTTCAACTTTAAGGAATAAGTGTAATCACCTCTTTATTCCACTTCATGGAATATGTGTAATCGCCTCATGTCCAATTCATTTAGAGGTCATGGGTAATCGCCTCTAGCCTCATCCATATCTTAGTCATTAACATTAGTTTCATTTTAGGTGAGTAACCCCTTCAACCTAGATTCATTCAATGTGAGCAAACCTTTCACATGCATAATCATAACAATTCATGTGGGAACTATCCCTTCCACAACAATTACATCAATAGTCAAAAATTGAGAACATAAGCTTTACTCTCAAAGCACTATATCTCATAGTCATTTATATACTCAATCTCAAGTAATTCAACATCATAATCATATCATAAGCCAATCTCAAAGAAATCTAATTATGATTCATCATATAAGCTTCAATTCTAATGTATCTCATCAATCCTAGATTGAATGCATCTAAACCCACAATTTACCCTTTCATGGCATAAAATCCAATTACATCAATTTCATCCTTCTAGACATGGGTTAGGCACCAGTACATTCAATTTCATTCTAAAAACATGATATACTATCAATTAAATCATAAACAATGATAATCCACTCAGTTGGATCAACATTCATCAATACCCACAACATTGGACAAAACCGTAACTCAAATTCAGGATTTTATCTTCTCAAATGGGGAAATCTTAGGGACTCCATGGATGGAAGGAATCCATGGATGAAAACCCATCATACATTGATTACAAATCCCACAATTGCATGAAGATTTGAGATTTGACCTTGATCCAAGGTCCAACTCTTTCTTCTTCGTCAAGTTCTAGAGAGAGAAATATTTGAGAAAAGAGCTTTGGGATTTCTTTTGGGTTCTTGGGAGAATGACTTAAATTAGGAGAAATTTGAGGGGGAAAATGCTTATATAGGCCTTTATATTAAGGGTAAAATGACGTAGTATAGTCTTGGGAAAAATATGAAAAGACACAAAAGACCCTAAGCTAACTTGTGAAATGATGCATGTTGAGGCTCGCCCAAGAGCACTTGGCGACTCACCAAGTGAGCCCTTGGCTCGGCTAATTTTCTAGTAAGTCATATTTGGAGGTAGGCCACTTGGCGAGGGGGAGATACCCCTTGGCGATGTGCCAACGGGAACGGCTAGCCTGACCTGGTTCGCCAAAATTTCCAGTAGCTAGGGCAATGGAGGCTGGCCACTACATGAGGTTGGTTTGACTAGGCTGATCGCCAAGTCTCTTTGGCGATCATACATTACTTCATCGAGTTGTCTAAGGAAGGAAATGTTTTCCTTTAACAATTTCTGAGGTGTTACAGGCTCTTTCCTCTTTCTTGGCTTGTCGTCCTTACACTTAGCCCTAGTTTAGCCTACTTGATTTCGGGGTGTTACGTTGTTCATTTCCCATTTCTAGAAGGCATTATAAAATAGTTTGCGTACTCGGTTGGATCAGAGTACAACATTCCATCCTCAAAAACATGGTCAGTTCAAGCGGACGATTCAGATGTAAGAGGACATGCTTCGAGCTTGTGTGGTCGATTTTGGTGCTAAATGGGATCAAAATTTTCCCTTAGTAGAGTTTGCCTGCAACATCAACTACAATTCCAGTATTCAGATAGCTCTTTTTGAGGCTTTGTATAATAGACGGTGTAGGTTTATTGTCGGATATTTTGATTCAGCTGAGATAAATTTATTAGATACATACTTTCTTAGAGATGTTATGTAGCAAAATCGTATGATCCATGTTAGACTATTAATAGCTCTGAGTCGACAAAATAATTATATAGATCAGAGAGTTTGATATTTAGTATTTATAGAGGGTGATCATGTTTGTCTCCGAGTGTTATGAAGGTTGTGATCAGGTTTAGAAAGAAGGGTAATCTTAGCCCTAGATTCTTTGGACCCTTTGAGATACTGAATCGTGTGGGAGAGGTGGCCTCTAAGTTTGCCTTTCGACCAAGATTCTACAAAAGGCCTAATAGCATTTTACTAGAACTTCCAAGTGCCATGCACAAAGGCCAACCACAGCCCATGGGTTAGACTACAGACCATACGTGGGTCCATGGAAAGCCGACCAAAAAAGTTGCCAACGCCATGAGCCGCGACTAGACCCACAAACCATTAATGGGTACACAACTTGTGGCTAGGGAGCCGTAGGTCAGGCCAAAACTCTCTGAAGTTGGTGACGAGTGTGCAGGACGGCCGTTGGTCAGTCCATCAGTCTCGAGTCGTGGGTGATGAGGCAGCAGTTAATGTCAAGGGTAGTTGGGTCTTTTCCTAATTATTTTATTCATATACTATGTCAGTTTATCACTAAAACCCCTATTTAAGTGTTTTCAACCCTCAAATAAGCCCATTCAAGTCATTCTTCCAAAATAACAAAAGAATATCAATTTTCCTCTCTATAATAATTCTTTCTTTAGAAATTTGAAGAAAAAGAAGGATTCAACCTAGGGCTTCAAGTCAACTCTCAATTCCTCCATTGAAGATAAGCATTTTTCTTTGAGGTATGATAGTTTTCATCCATGAATTCCTTCCATTCATGGACTTTCCAAATTCCTCTATTTTCAAAGTTGGAATTCCCCAATTGAGTTAGGGTTTTCTTCAATTGTCATGGGCTCTCTTAATTATTGATTTAAATGATTGAATTATGATCTCTTATTCATTTATTGATGAAGTACTATGATTTTATGATGATTTCCCCCATGAAGCCATGCAATCCCCATATTTTCAAGTTATGAATCATATGATGTGAAATTTTGATTGTAAAGGAAGAGTTTTATGAAATTAAGCATGTATTGCGAGCTTTACATGAATTTATGATGAAATCCATATCTAACCCTTGTATTCTAAATGTTGATGATTGAAAGTGGGATTTGAACCTTGAAAGGTAAATTATGGATTTATGCATTTTCCTATGAAGTCTATGCAACTATTTTAGGGACGCTTTGAGAGTAAAGTATCAATGATTATGATCATGATGTGTTATAGAAAGGATTTTATCATATACACATAAGAGTAAGATGTGAAAGGTTTTCTCACATAATAAGGATTCTAAGGTTGAAAGGCTTTCTCACCTAGTTGAATCAAAGATCAAGAGCTATCCTAATGAACCTAGATTGGATTGGTTATTGAAATATACCTTCAAATGGATGATGACTTAGCTTGAATTGACAAGATGGCATGCAATTTCATGGATAGTAAGAATAAGCAAGAATTCGCTATTCCATGGGATTTATGCTTAGCGCCGAGAGGATATTGAGATGGAAGCTCTCCCGTTAGTAAAGGACGTGGGTTTATAGAAGAAATCTCCTTATCCCATATGATGATTGTCTAGATAGACATTAGTTAGTGGATCCACTTTAGCTCAGATTTATGGTCCTTACCTTGGTAAGTAGGACAACCCTTTTCGGTGTGGGAGACACCGGGGGATCATGTTATAGCTCACATGATCTCTATATCGGTTAAGACTAATTCCCCACATTAATAATGAACTAAGCTTACTTCAAGAAGTATCTCATATGTGTTCAAAGGCTTGAATGATGTTAGCTTGCATTGACCATAGTTTTATGACTTATGTTTTCTAACTCTTTGATATCATGTTTTAGCTTGGTCAATTGCATGTCATGAAATGTAGTTTCCCCTTTTAGCATGATTTAAATGTTTTATGTATAGCTATCATACTTGGTAAATTGTTTTGTACTAACCCATACTCTTGCCTACATTTCCCCAAATGTAGGGTCCGACAGTCACGTTTCTCAGTTTCGTGCCTAGTTGTTGATTTTGAGATTCCTGAGCTTTGGTGAGTCCTCATGCTTCGAGGTCGGATGTTCATTGTTTCACTTTATTTCATGTATTTCTCTTTTGGATATGATGTATGGTCTAGGCCCAATTTCATTTTATTGTACTAGATAACTATATTAATACAAATGTTTTAGACTTCCATTTTTCTTTTATAAAACTATTGGACATGGACTATTGTTTTACTCTTATTGTTATATTTCTTATGTTATGAAAGTTAAGTGGCTTGTATGGGTCCGTTGGGGTTCTATACGCCATGTTACATCTAGGGGGTACCCCTGGGTAGTGACAAACTTGGTAAACACAGCACAAGGTTTATAATGGTCCTAGGATGTCTCATAATCCACATCGAGTAGTGTCTTGTTCATGAGTGTGAAGCATGCCATATTTATGAATGAGAGACTATAAGATGATTAGGAAACCCCACATTTTTTATTACTCTAAAGTCGTGCGATAGAGTTTAACTCTATAAGGTCTCTCTCCTAATCCTCATTCAATGTTGTACAAGATATGTCTACTCGAACAGCTTATGCTAGAAGCAATATGAGGGAGAATGTGGAACAAGATGCTCCTCCCAAGCTCCTTAAGTTCTGGTCTATCCTTTGTCTGAAGAAGTGACTAATGCAGAGTTTAGGGCTACTTTTAAAGTGTTTTCTCAAGCTATGATGATCCAAGCCAATAGGGACGTTGCCGTTCCCGTGAACCCAAATATGGGTACGACATCTTCTAGAGTGAGGGACTTCACTACGATGAACCTTCTGGAGCTTCATGGTTCTAAGGTTGAGGAAGATCCTCAAGAGTTAATTTATGAGGTTTATAAGGTCTTGATGATCATGGGAGTTATGCTGGTGTAAAAAGCGGAGTTGGATGCTTATCAACTTAAAGGTGTGGCTCAAATTGGTTTAACCAATGGAAAGAAGGGAAACTGGAAGATGCGAGTCCTCATAATTGGGAGAAGTTTAAGGCCGCTATTTTTGATAGGTTCTTTCCCCTTGAGATGAAGGAAGCCAATGTTCTTGAGTTCATTAACCTTCAACAAGGGAGTATGAGTGTGAGGGAATATGCTCTAAAGTTTACACAATTGTCTAAGTATGCTCCAACAATGGTTGCCAATTCAAGGGCAAGGATGAGTAGGTTCATTTCGATTGTAGCCAAAATGGTGATTAAAGAGTTCCATACTGCCATACTCATTAATGACACATACATCTCTTGTCTCATGGTTCATGCACAACATACTGAAGAGGAGAAACTTAAGGAAAAGTCTAGGGAGACGAAAAGGGCGAAGACCGGTGATGGAAATATCTCTCATGCAAGGTCCTATGGACATGGTCTTCCTAGATTTTGACAAAAGTTTTTTGGTCAAGGTTCCTTCAATGCTCCTCATAATTTAAACAAAGAGGGAGGTAATGGCAGTGGATCTTTATTTCCCATATTTACTTGTACTAGGTGTTGAAGGAAGCACGAGGGTAAGTGCCTAGCCGGCATGGATGGTTGCTTTAGTTGTTGAAATAGTGGTCATAAAATAAGGTTATGTCCGATGCTTATGACTAAAGGAAGAGAGGGCAAGCAAGCTCCTCCTAGTGGTTTAGGTCCCAATAATCCTAAGCAAAATTGATTTTATGCACTTCAGACTCGTGGTGAACAAGAGGGTTCTCCCGATGTGGTTACTGGTATTTTGAAAGTTTACCACTTGATGTTTTTACTTTACTTGACCCGATGCTATCTTTTCTTTTGTGACGTCATAAATGGCTATGCGGTTTCACGTTCTTCCGGATGTGTTGTTAGATCTTTTTTCTGTCTCTACTCGTGTTTGTAATTCTATTATGGCTAAGAGGGTCTATAGAAAGTGTCTCATTTCGTTGTCCCATAGAGTTACTCTTGTAGACTTGGTAGAGCTTGATATGCTAGATTTTGATGTTATCCTTAGTATGGATTGGTTGCACTCATGTTATGCTTCTATTGATTGTAAAACTAGTATAGTCAAATTTTAGTTCTTGAATGAGCCTCTCCTAGAGTGGAAATGGGGAAATTATATGCCTAAGGGTCAGTTTGTCTCTTGTCTTAAAGCTAGAAAGATTATTAAGGGATGCCTTTAGCTCTAGTTAGGGTGAGGGATGTAGATTCTGAAACCCTTACACTCGAGTCAGTCCCTTTTTTTAATGAGTTTCTAGAAATGTTCCTAGATGATTTACCCGATATTCTTCCCGAAAGAGAAATAGACTTCGGTATTGACCTTCGCCCAGATTCACAACCTATTTCTATTCCTCCTTTCATTATGGCACCTACAGAACTTATGAAGTTGAAAGAACAATTGAAGGATTTGTTGGATAAGGGTTTCATCCGACCAAGTATCTCTCCATGGGGTGCTCCATTTTTGTTGTTAGAAAGAAAGATGGTTCACTTCGTATGTGCATTGACTATCGTCAATTAAATAAGGTGACAATTAAGAATAAGTAACCTTTCCCAAGGATAGATTAATTGTTTGACAAACTTCAAGGAGCAAGTTGCTTCTCTAAGATTGATCTTCGATCGGTTATCACCAATTAAGGGTGAAGGGAGATGGTATTCCATAGATGACTTTTTGAACTTAGTATGGTCATTATGAGTTTTTGGTAATGTCGTTTGGGTTGACTAATGCTCCGATGGTATTTATGGATTTGATGAATATGGTGTTTAGACAATACCTTGATATGCTTGTAATTAAGTTCATTGATGATATATTGATCTGTTCAAGAAGTGAGAATGAGCATATTGATCAATTGAGGATTGTGTTGAAAATTATTAAGGGTCAACAACTCCTTGCAAAGTTTAGCAAGTGTGAGTTTTGGCTAAGGTTTGTAGCTTTTCTTTGTCATATTATTTCAAGTGGGGGTATTCAGGTAGATCCTAAGAAGACGGATGCGGTCAAGATTTGTCCTACACCTCAAACTACTTCGTATATTAGAAGTTTCTTGGGTTTAGCCAGTTATTATAGAAGGTTTTTTGAGTGATTCTATTCAATTGCCTCTCCTTTGACGACTTTGACTCAAAAAATGTCTAAGTTCATAAGGTCCGAAGTGTGTGAGAAAAGTTTCCAAGAGTTGAAGGATAGACTTACTTCCGCTCCGATGTTGACTTTACCGAAAGGGACCGATGGCTTTGTTGATTATTGTGATGCCTCAAGAATTAAGGTGTGTGCTTATGAAAAATGGGAAAGTCGTTTATTATGCCTCAAGGCAACTTAAGATTCATGAGAAGAATTACCCTACCTATGAGCTAGAGCTAGCGGCAGTTGTTTTTGCCTTAAAAATTTGGATGCATTATTTGTATGGATTTCATGTAGATGTGTTTACCGACCACAAGATTTTGCAATTTCTTTTTAATATGAAAGATCTAAATCTTCGCCATAAAAGGTGTCTTGAGTTATTGAAAGATTATGATATGAGTGTTCTCTATCACCCCGAAAAGGAAAATATCGCAGCGGATGCTCTTAGTCGGTCATCTATGGGTAGTCTTGCTCACATTGAAGAAGAAAAGAAAGAGTTGGTTTCAGATGTTCATAGATTGGCCCTATTAGGTGTTTAGTTAGTGAACTCCACCAAGGGTGGTGTTATGGTTCATAATGGTTCCGAATCATCTTTTGTGGCATATGTGAACAATTTTGGTTGAATTGAAAGAAGTTTTGCTTAAGAAATCCCTTGAGGCTTTCTCCTAAGGGAGAGATGGTGTTCTTAGATATCAAGGTCGTTTCTGTGTTCCAAATGTTGATGACCTGAGGGAATAGATCTTGTCAGAATCTCATAGTTTGTGAAATTCCATTCACCAGGGAGCCACCAAGATGTATCGTGATGTGCAGGAGGTCTATTGGTGGAATGGGATAAAAAAGGATATTGCAGGATTTGTGGCTAAGTGTCCAAATTGCCAACAAGTGAAGGTTGAGCATCAGAAACTGAGAGGTTGCATTAGCATTTATACTTGGAAGTGGGAAGATTTGAACATGGACTTTAATGTTGGTTTGCCTTGCACCCGATGACAACATGAATCTATTTTGGTTATAGTAGATCATATGATGAAATTGGCACACTTTCTTTATGTCAAGGTTTCCTATTTGGCGGAGCACTATGCCATGATCTACTTAAGATAAATTGTAAAGTAGAATAGAGTACCTTTGTCCATTATTTCTTATCGTGGTACCAAATTTACTTCTACGTTTTGGAAATCTTTTTAAAATGGTCTTGGTACTCGTGTGAAGCTTAGTACAACCTTTCATCCCCAAACTGATGGGCAAGAGGAACGTACTATTCAAACTTTGGAAGATATGTTGAGGGCTTGTGTGATTGATCTTAAGTGTAATTGGGATGACCATTTTCCATTGATTAAGTTTGCTTATAATAATAGCTATCACTCGAGTATTGATATGGATCCATTCGAGGCATTATATGGTAAGAGGTGTAGATCTCTTACAGGATGGTTTGAGGTGGGTGAAGTTGCCTTAATAGGTCCCGTGTTGTTACATGAGGCCATAAAGAAAGTTCAACTTATTAGAGAAAGGTTGAAAATAGCTCAAAGTCGGCAAAAGCCATATGTCGATGTGAGAAGAAGGGATCTTGAGTTTGATGTTCATGATAGGGTTTACTTGAAAATCTCATTCAAGAAGGGTGTAATGAGGTTTAGTAAGAAAGGGAAACGTAGTCCCCGATATTTAGGCCCATACTAGATTTTGAGACATGTTGGTAAGGTTGCTTATGAGCTAGATTTGTCAAATGAGTTGGAATCGGTGCACCTAGTTTTCCATGTCTCCATGATGAAGAAATGTGTTGGTGATCCGACATCCATAGTTTTCTTAGAAGGTTTGGGAGTTAAGGAGAATCTTTCTTATGAAGAAGTTCCGGTTGGGGTTATTGAACTTTACAGATAATCTCCTAACATTCCAGCAATTGGAAAGTGAAGCTATCCATGATATGTGGCCTAGATTGAACGCACTACTACAGCAGTTCCCGAATCATGGAATGCTAGACAAATTGCTGCTAGAATGCTTCTATAGAGGCCTTGTTCCCGAAAATAGAAGCGCTGCTGATCAACATTTTGCAGGTTGTTTGATACGACAACCATATGGATTAATAGCCCAATGCCTTGATGGGATGGTTAAAGTCAACAAGGAAGCAAAAAAGGACCAAGAATGGGCTGCATTGTTGATTCAGATGGATGATCTGTCCAAGAAGGTAATGAAGTTGGAAGCAAGGTTTAAAAAGAAGAGCAAGTACCTTCCCCCTCGCAAGTGTAAAAAGATGAAACAGCATGAGGGTCGACAAAATAGAGAGGTCCTCTCACTCATTCTACACAAAATGAAGGAACAAGATAGAGTGTTGAATGAGATAAAAGGAAATTTCGAAATGCTGAATCAGATGATGACCTCGCATTTTATGATTATTCAGCTACGAGACACCCAAATAGGTCAAGTGTTGTCATGTCTCTACTCAAGGCATAAAGAGGGGTTACCTAGTGACACTATGGCTAACCTTGAGAATGAGGTTTGAATGGTGACTTGCGGTGTGCCACGACGTTAGCTAAGGCGTTGTTTGGGAGTCAACTCAAAATCCTTTATTACTTTATTTTTGTTTTAGAAATAATGGTGTGTTGATTTTGTAGGTTAAAGTGTGGAGAGTTTTTGGAAATTGCAGGTTGGCAAGCTAAAAGGTCCAGTCGGCGCACCCGACCTAATCCGCTATTTGACTCAAGACATCTTCAAAATAGAGTTTGTAAAACTCGGTGAACCCAGGAAATCATTGGCGACTCACCGACTAGTTCGGCGATCCCGATGTAGACTGTTGTTTGGACCCCCACATTAACTAGTGGGCCTGTAAAACTCGGTGAGGTAAGTGAACACTCGCGTATCGCCGAATGTGTGAGAACTAGATGATTTTAAAGGCCAATGGTTTCAAACTTTCAAAATCTTCACTTTCCTTCGCTTTCAAACTTCGCAAACTCTCGCCTAGTTAGTATTTTCAATATTTTTGCACTCTATAAGTATTTTTGTTGTTGATTGGTGCTCAAACTTTGGATTACATTGCCGCTTAGCATTTCAAAGTACTTTAATCAATATAAAAGATTGGTTTTCCAAACCCCAAGTTCATTTTATTGAATTTGTACTCATTTGCAATGATCTTATCTTAGGGATGTGTGCTGGGTCTCTCTGATAGGATTAGAATGTTTGAATGCCGATTTTAATTTGATAATCTTACCCGTAATGTTTTGATTGTCGAAATCCCGTAGTCTTATGCCTAAAATAAAGTAAATATCATGGGTTTATGTTTGGGTGTCGTGGGGCATACTTTAATTTCACTAGAGCATCCGTTGATTTTATTTTCGGGAATTGTGGGGTTGAATTCGCGAAGTTGGGTTAAAAATAGGCACGTTGGGCCATTTGGTGAGCTGGGTCGTGCTCGCCGAACAACTCGGTGGTTCGCCTAATGTCCCCATCTAGCCTTTAATATCATGCTAAGTGTGTTGTTGGAGTCTGTAACTTTCAACGAAAAGCCTAATGTTGCCGAAGGAACTTGGCGACTCGCCGAAAGTATTCTTTATCGCCCTTTGTCTGCACCCCTGAACCCTTTTAACGCTATTACTTTCGGCGGGCTAACCCAGTTCACCGAAGCAATTCGGAAACCCGCCAACTATTTCGGTGAGTCTGTCTACGCCTAATTCTCTGTGTGTTAGTTTGGATATTTCCTAACTTCTCCTCGAGGTTTTGTAGACATGACTAGATCAAAAATAGCTGAAAGAATAAAACTAGTCCGACAGAAGGCTAAGAGGATTACGATAAATGAGGATGAAGCTACATCCAAAGGCAAAGCTACGAAACTTCCCACAATGATTGGGAAAGGCAGGGGCAAGAGGTCCACTTATAACAGGAAGACCATTATCAGAGACCCTGATGTTCCTTCATGGGCCCGAGGATTTTGTGCAGCTGTGCATGTCTTTCTGAAGGACTTTCACGTGAAAGACCCTAGTAGATCTGGCACTGCCGTTCCTCCTGAGGTGATCCCGAGAACTGATGCTCAGACTCAGAGTGATGCATTGGGCATTGATGCCCAAACGAATGGAGCGACTGTGTAGACATGATGCTCCCTCTTTACCTCCATCTCTACTTTACTTTATTTCGACTGGTGGATGATTTTATTTGCATTTGAGGACAAATGTTTTTATTTGTGGTGGGGTGAGGCCCATCTTTTGTGATTTTGTTTTGTTTATATATTTGGGTTGAAATCTTTAATTGATTTGACACTACTTTTGTGGAAGGTTTGAGCTTGTGGCTCCTTGCTTTTAATTGTAAATGATTTTTGACCTTTCCAAAAATATTTTACCAACTCTTGTATGTGTTGAATGTGGTTGTTCTCTTACAAATTTGAGTACCAATTTTGATCAACACAGATGACTTGAATAGTGCTAATAATTGAACATAAATGAATGCACGGCTACAACGAGGCCAATTGAAGTTGCGTAGATAATATTTGAACTCTTTGTATCTCGTTGTGACTAGCCAATTATCGAATTGACTCTCTTGTGATGAACATTGCACACTAGCAAAAAGTGTGGAGTCTTTTTTGATTTTGGTGTCAATGCCTTGGGTGATGAGCTTACCGTGAAGCATGCATGACGACACCTAGAATTTGCCCCGTTGGTCCGGTTGACTAAGTGATGCAATTTTTTGAGATGATCTTAGGCAACTCTAAAGAGTGTGAACCAATTTGAAATTATACCTCTTTTGCGGCCTACCTTGTGAGTGTGTGAACCTCTTTTGAAAACCGTTTGAGCCAAAACCTTTTCTTGGAAGAAACTTGATAACTTTGCTACCTTTTATTGACCCATTACCCATAATCCTCATGATCTGTGGTTTGTTTGAATAGCCAACTTAGGCCAAAAGCCTAAATTGGAGGTGTGGTGAAAAGAGAAGGCAAATCTAGTAAATGCAAAGAAGTCCCTTATGCCCATGTTTTGAGAAAAATGGAACCTCCATATATAAAAAAAAAAAGAGAAGAAGAGACTGAAAAAGAAAAAGAAAGAAAAGTTGTGAAATAAAGTTGTGGAAATACAAAGAAAATGGGGTTCCCAATGACCCATGGAAGATGAATAAGAGGTGACTTTTAAGCTTGAATGAAATTGATAAAGATAAGGAAAGAAAGGTGTTTTTCACATCACATTTCGTGAGGATTTCCAGCTTATAAGCCTAAATGGCCATATCATTACACTCAGCCCCATTACAAGCCTTGAAAAACACTTTTTTTTTAATCTTGAATGAGCTAAAGCACAAATCAATTGGATAATAAGGGCAAACCTATGGGTGAAATCATGCATTGTGTTTATCTTTTTGAGTGTGAGTGTTGATCTTGATTCCGAAACTTTAATTTATTGAACCATTGAGTGAATATGGAACATTCTTTTTGTGAGGGCATTTGAATACCTTTGTTGAGCTTGAACTTGCATTTGAAGCAAGTATAGTGAGCTCGAGATTCTTTGGTAATTGTGAGTCACAACTTGAATCTTTGAGTGCACAATTGATCTTTGCACAAGTAAGTTGAGACTTTTTGTGTGCATTCATGATTGAGTCTTGTGTAGCACTGTTTGAGACATCCTTTTTGAACTTCTAAACTTGAGTTTTACTTGAGTACAAGCTAAAGTTTAAGTTGGGGGTTTTGATGAGTCCACGATTTGGACTCTTTTAGGGCTTTATTTTAATGAATTTAGTGTCCTCAAATGCATATTTTATTCCAATAATTGATGTAAATCCTTGAGTTTCAAGTATTTGGAGTTAGAGACAAAGCATGGACATTATGGAGCAAAAAGGAACAAGGCAGCTGAAATAACGAAGGAAAGAAGGCTTGAGGATTGCCGAAGCAATTAGGTGAGTCGCCGAATGTCCTTGGTCTCGCCCAATGTTCCAGTGTGCAAAGCCATGAAGGAAAAAATCAAATAAGCGATCGAAAGGAGCAGTCGACGAGTCGCCGAACGGTTCTGCGAGGTAGTGCCATATCGCCCAAAGGTACAGAGGTTGAAGTTACTGAAGGACAATGCAGAAAGGCGATGAACCAGACCAAAGGGCGGATCGCCGAGTGAATCAGCTATCCCGACTAACTGCGCCGGGTGATCCTTCGCAGCACACTTTTAGACAACTATAAATACCTATTTGAATTTTTAGTTTATTATCAAGTTTTACATTTGAGAAACCAGTTTTTAGAATTACTCAGTTTTAGAACTTAGTTTTTGGAGACAATTTTCCTTAGCTTTTGAAGATTCGAAGACTTCCAATTCCAAGAAATTGGAAGTGGGTGTTGAAGATTCTTCATTGTATACTTGTTTCAAGTGAATATAAATCGGAACCAGTTGATTATCATACAATTTGGTATCGATTTCTTCCCTTTTACTATGTCTAGCTAAAACCCCAATTCTTGGGGTGTTTTTTTGTGAATAAGGGTTGAATTTACTATTGGGTATTGGTAATTGATTGTTTATACGCTGTTTAGAGGTGATTTCGTTCAGTAGTTTTGTTTGAATTAGATGGGGTTGTAGTTGCAAATACAATTTTATTTTCGTGTTTTTGACTTTCTCGAGAGAGAAGTTTTATAACCAAAACTACTGAATCGATAGTCGGTGGTTATTGGATTGTCGTGGGTTCAGCTCGAGAGAGTGAATCCTAAACCCTCTCCCACATATTCATCTCGAGAGAGTGAATGGACTAAGGTGAAGGTTGTGCTTCATTGCCGTTTATCGGTGTTCAAGAGAAACCGATTTGATTTGGGGTAAATTGTTCGAGAGAAAATTTACCCCAACTAAAGTCTAGCCTAGTTACAAATTTGGACCGAGTTACTATCAATAGCATTTACCCGGTTGTGTATTTTAGCCCATATTCCTATCACATCTCAAGAATCCTGTCTCCATATTTGCATTTTCGCTTTAGTTGTTACTTTAGTTGATAATTGCTTACAAAAACCCCTTCGATATTTGACACTTGTGTCACCCTTTTTAATTTATGTTTTTACTCGTTAATAACTATAGCTATAGTTAACTTGAACATATTCTTTCTTTTCTATTGATTCTCAATTACAAACCGCTCCCTGTGGGAACGATCCCAACCCTTGGTTGGGTTATATTACTATTAAACGACCGTGGACACTTAGTATTGGATGAAGCGCTCGGATACATCAAGTCAATCGCCCAAAGGTTTTGGCGAGTTGCCCTTGTGCCATTGGGATCGCCTAGTGGGCTGTCCCCATAACCTAGCTGCTGGAAATTTAGGCGAGCTAGGTCGGGGCTCGCCTACCAGGTTGGAGAATCACCCATTGGTCCCCTACATAGCCTAATGAGTTACCAATTTAAGGAGCACACTGGAAAATTGGGTGAGCCAAGGGTCCACTTGGCAAGTTGCCTAGTGCCCTTGGCGAGCCATGATGTTCAAAGGGCGAGGTAAGTCGGGTATGGTGTAAAATTTTAAGTTAAAACTTGAAGGATCCTTAGTTCTTTTCCAGAGTTGAGTCCATATTATTTTATTCCTTTCCTAGTATGTATATAACCTTTTTAGACTTGAAATTCCTTCAATTAATTCACTTTCCAAGAAAACCCAAATCAAATCAAAAGAGTTTTTCCTCTCAATATTTCTCTCTCTAGAAGTTCCCAAAGGAGAAGAAGAAGTGGGAGCTAGGGTTATGGATTCAAGGTGTTTCTTCATAAAATTTCATGGAGATTCAATAGCAAGGTATGGTAGTCTTCATCCTTGACTTACTTTCTTTCAAGGAGCCAATTTCAAAGTTGATTTCAAATCCCCAATGTTTCCCCAAAAAACCTAGTTTTCAATTTTGGCATGGGTACGATTCCAAACGATTTTCAAAGGCTTTATTGGATTGAAATATCAATGAATTGTGGTTTTAAAGATGAATTAATATGATTTCTCCCTTGAACCATGTTTTCTCCTAAATTCTTAAGTGGTGAATTGAGATTGGGAATTGGTTGATTATGCAAGTATGTTGAATTGTTGATGTTTATATTGGATTAATTATTGAATCATGTCAATTTACTTATCTATTGTAGTATCTTAGATTTATGGGTTGATGTTGGCTCATAGCCCTAAGGGGCAATTTCATGAAGGATTATGTATGATTATGATGTGAAGTATATATGTGTGTGATCTCAATGAAAGTTTTATGATCATGTTTAGAATGTAAGTGTGTTATGATTGAATGTTATTTCTCAATTAACACTTATGAATAATGAGGCTATATGTGAAAGGTGATTCTCACATACACACATACTCATGAATGACTAATGAATGAAGTTTCTATGATTATGTTAACGATGATGGGTTGATTGAAAGGCTATTCTCAATTTTACTCTAATGAATGATAATGACATGTTGTGAAAGGACTTTTTCACAATATGGGATTCTTAGTTGAAAGGATATTTTGACCTTTGAATCTATGAGCTATCTGATGAATGAATGTTGGGTTTGAGATGGATGCCTATCTGGAAGTGGAGTTGGGGTATCTAGTAACAATCTTTTATCCCATAATGATGACTAATGTAATCTGTGTTAAGTACTCCGTGGGGAATAATGCTAAGCACCGAGTGGATATGAATTGAGATGGATGCTAATCCGGGAGTTGAGGAGGGGTATCTAATAACAATCTCTTGAGATGGATGCTCATCCGTGAGTTGAGGCGGGGTGTCTAGTAGCCATCTCCCAATCCCATAATTATGTGCTCACATAGGTCTAACTAGTGGATCCACTTAAGCTAAAAACAATGGTCCTACCTTAGGCAAGTAGGAATCCCTTATCCGGTGAGGGTGACACCGGTATTCCATGAATTGCTCACATGGTCTAGGTCGGTTAAATCTTACCCCCACAAAGAATGTTAATGAACTATGGCTTCTAAAAAATTCACTACTTAGTGTGGATGGTATTATGGGATGCCATCCATGCATCGCACAAGTAGGCTTCAAGAGTAGTCATAGGGTGTTCCTTTAAGTTATAACGTTAAATGAAATGAATGTGATATTGTTATGATGCTAATGAAAAATGTTGGTTTAATGTCTAATGAATGAAGGTATTTTTAATAAACCTAATGGGGAATGTTGACTTATGAATGTAATGTAATGATGCATGCTATACTTAGATTGTATTATGAGTCACTTCTTTGTCATGACTACTTGAGTATGAGTGTGCCTTCTCTATGATGACTTCAAAAGAGTACTTAGTGTGAGTAGTAGTATGGGATGCTACATATACATTGCACAAGTATGACTTAGGTTTGTCCTATATGTTGGTCTTAATGTGTTGATATGACTTATGTAATGTTTATGTATCTTATGTATGAGTATTGTGTAAAGATGGAAAGGATGAGAGGTAAGTTCACTTTTGTTAGCCATGAGGTGGTACTTGGTGTGGATGATGGTATGAGACGCCATACATATATTGCACAAAGTATAGCTTGAGGGTTACTTGAGGTGAAGGTGTATTGTGATGAAATGGGTTATATGTTGATTATAACGCTAATGTGATGAAATGACTTGTATGTTGGTTATGTTTATATATTATTCCCCTTATACTTATATTCAAGAAGTTTTATCCAATTGGCATTAAAGCATGACTCTCAAATAAAATGTTTGTTTTAAGCATGTTTTGCATGGCTATCATACTTAGTACTTAACTGTGCTAACCCATATTCTTTACCTTTATGAAGTGTAGGGATTGGTACTTGATTTGATACTCTCTAGTTGGAGCTTGGATTTAGATTCTTCCAAGGCTAAAGTGGTATGTCCTCATAGATCAAGGACACGTGTTTAGATGTTTCTTTTCCTTCATCTAATAGTCAATTGTTAGTCTTTTGATTGTAAAGGGTCGTGTCCCTACTTTAGTTTTCAAGATGTTGTTTTAGATGGCCATGTGAGACAATAGACTGCCACTATTTTTGAATGTTTTAAATGAAGTTTTTGATTGTATGGTTTTAAAGAAGGTTTTAATACCATATCATTTTCCTTATATCGAATGATATGAATGCTATGAAGCTTGTTTGAGACTTTTCAGAGTCTTATACGCCATGTCGCTTCCGGGGTATAATCTCAGGTCGTGACAAATAGGGTATCAGAGCACAAGATTTTGGAATGGTTTTTAGGATCGATGTGTCACAAGCCAATTCTAGTAAAGTCTTCTTCATCGGTGTGAGTCACGACACATCTATGAGTGACAGTCTATAGGACGTTAAGAAGCTACATTTATTTTCTTATTCTTGAAGTTGTGTCATATAGTCTAGCTCTATAAATGTACTTTTCCTAATCATTCTCTTGTTTTAAAGGATATGAATACAAGAAGGACGCCCGCAAGAAGAGTGGAAGAGGAGAATGTGAATGAGGGATTTCCTTCCCAAGGTCCTCACGGTGACCAAGTTCCTCAAGGTAATCAAGTTCCGGTTGATGCTCCGACCATGACTAATGAAGAAATTAGGTTGGCTTTTCTAACCTTAGCCCAATCCATGATGTCCCAAGTTAATAGTGATGTGGGCCCTAGAGTGAATGCTAATAAGAATACTGTAGCTTCTAGGTTGAGGTACTTTGTGAGGATGAATCCTCCGATATTTCTTGGTTCCAAGGTGGAAGAGGATCCCCAAGAGTTTTTGGATGAGGTGTATAAGATAGTCAATGATATGGGGGTGACTTCTAGAGAAAAAGCGGAACTTGCCTCTTACTAAGTGAAGGATGTTTCCCAAGTTTGGTTCACTCAATGGAAAATCAATAGGCCTATAGAAGCGGGTCCTATAGAATGGGAGGAGTTTAAGAAATCTTTCCTTGGTAGGTACTTCCCCCGTGAAAAGAGGAAGGTTAAGTTGGAGGAATTTATCAACCTTAGGAAAGGTAGCATGAGTGTGGAGGAGAATTCCTTGAAATTTACCCTATTGTCTAAGTATACTCCATCTTTGGTGTCCAACCCTAGGGATGAGATGAGTCGATTTGAGACCAGTGTATCCGACCTAGTTAAGGAAGAGTGTCGTACGGAAATTCTCCATGATGACATGAACATTTCTAGGCTCATAGTGTATGCTCAATTTATTGAGGAGTCCAAACTTGAGAGATAGAGTAGGGAGATGAAGAGGTCTAGGTCCGATGAACAAAGTCAACCAAGGTCCAAAACAAGGTTCTCCAACCAAGATTCCCCAATTTTCAGACATGATAGGGTGTCTAACCCTAAATCTCAAGGAGGGAATGGAAGTGGTTCTTCTTTTGAGAGGTCTAGATGTGCCAAGTGTGGGAAGCAATATTTGGGTAAGTGCCTTACCGGCATGTATGTTTGCTTTGGGTGTAGAAAGAAAGGTCATAAGATGAGAGATTTCCCAACACTCTCGGCAAAAGGAAGGGATGATAAGCAAGCTTCTCTTGATGGTCCAGATCCTAATGCTCCAAGGAAAAATCGTTTCTATGTGTTTCAAGCTAGCAAGGACAAAGGAGCTCATCCGGATAGAGGCCCCGGTATGTGATTGTTCCTTATAGTTGTGAATGTCTTGTTAAGGTTCCTATGTTGTTTCTATTTTAACCTTAGTTGGGTTAAATCCTAAGTGGGGGATAGTATGTTGAATAGTAAGGTTGTTGAGAGTTTTGATATCTTTATCTCTTTCCTTCTATTCCTATTCAAGCTTGAGACCAAGAGTTCCTTGTAGCTTGTTTCATGTTTTGGGAGTCATGTGTGATTATGTGTTTCCATGGTCTCCTTATGTTATGCATGTTCTTAATGAGTTTATGTCTAAATGATAAAAATGAGTTTTATGAATTATGTTCCTCCTATTGATATGCATTTACTATGAGTTGTCTATATGATTCATGAGGTTGATTGTTGGACATGCCTAAATGTGCTTTTATGAAGAAATTGTATAATCTGCTTAATGATATTATGATGAGCATGATTTGAGTTGGAGAAGGTAATTCCTCCTAATGAAATGATAAATGTTGAAATTATGACGCATAATGAGTTTGTAGAAGTAATCCCTACTTTCTTGTGTTGCATTGAGCTTATTGATGTGGAGTTGATGTTTCCTCCTATGATTGTGTGCATTATATTGATGTATCATGAATGATGGGATCCTAGTCTTGATTCGTTTTTCCTAAAGTGTTTAAAGGTGTCACTCTAGGAGGAATGTTCCTAAGGGGGGATAATGTAACGACTCATAAAATGATAGGTTGAACTAGATCCTTAACGTTCGGGTTATTGTGACTTTAAGTTGATGTCGAGGCTGTTTTAGAACTAAAACGAGTAAGGAAGAAGCCTAGGGTTCAAGCAAGAGCCTAAGTTAGAAAGATACAGTGAAGGAGACCTTCTTCTTTGATGGACCTAGTTGGCGATGGGGCTGCTTGATCGCCCAAAGGGCTTGATGAGTCGCCCTTGTGTCATTGGGAGAGCCTAGTGGGCTGTCCCCATGACCTAGCTGCTGGAAATTTAAGCGAGCTAGGTCGGGGCTCGCCTACCTGGTTGGCTAATCACCCATTGGTCCCCTACATCGCCTAATGAGCTGCCCATTTAGGGAGCACACTGGAAAATTGGGCGAGCCAAGGGTCCACTTGGTGAGTCGCCTAGTGCCCTTGGCAAGCCATGAGGTTCAAAGGCCGAGGTAAGTCGAGTAAGGTGTAAAATTTAAAGTTAAAACTTTAAGGGTCCTTAGTTCTTTTCCATAGTTGAGTCCATATTATTTTATTCCTTTCCTAGTATGTATATAACTTTTTTAGACTTTAAATTCCTTCAATTAAGTCACTTTTCAAGAAAACCCAAATCAAATCAAATGAGTTCTTCCTTTCAACATTTCTCTCTAGAAGTTCCCAAAGGAGAATAAGAAGAAGAAGTGGGAGCTAGGGTTGTGGATTCAAGGTGTTTCTTCATCAAATTTCGTGGGAATTCAATAGCAAGGTATGGTAGTCTTGATCCTTGACTTAGTTTCTTTGAAGGAGCCAATTTCAAATCCTCAATGTTTCCCCAAAAACCTAGTTTTCAATCTTGGCATGGGTTCGATTCCAAACAATTTTCAAAGGGTTTATTATGAATGAATTGTGGTTGTAAAGATGAATTAAGATGATTTCTCCCTTGAACCCATGGTTTCCCCCAATTCATAAGTGGTGAATTGATATTGGGAATTGGTTGATTATGCAAGTATGTTGAATAGTTGATGTTTATATTGGATTAGTTATTGAATCATGTCAATTTCCTCATTTATTGTAGTATCTTAGATTTATGGGTTGATGTTGGTTCATAGCCCTAAGGGGCAATTTCATGAAGGATTATGTATGATTATGATGTGAAGTATATATGTGTGTGATCTCAATGAAAGTTTTATGATCATGTTTAGAATGTAAGTGTGTTATGATTGAATGTTATTTCTCAATTAACACTTATGAATAATGAGGCTATATGTGAAAGGTGATTCTCACATACACAGATACTCATGAATGACTAATGAATGAAGTTTCTATGATTATGTTAACGATGATGGGTTGATTGAAAGGTTATTCTCAATTTTACTCTAATGAATGATAATGACATGTTGTGAAAGGACTTTTTCATAATATGGGATTCTTAGTTGAAAGGATATTTTGACCTTTGAATCTATGAGCTATCTGATGAATGAATGTTGGGTTTGAGATGGATGCCTATCTGGAAGTGGAGTTGGGGTATCTAGTAACACTCTTTTATCCCATAATGATGACTTATGTAATCTGTGTTAAGTACTCCGTGGGGAATAATGCTAAGCACCGAGTGGATATGAATTGAGATGGATGCTAATCCGGGAGTTGAGGAGGGGTATCTAATAGCAATCTCTTGAGATGGATGCTCATCCGTGAATTGAGGCGGGGTGTCTAGTAGCCATCTCCCAATCCCATAATTATGTGCTCACATAGGTCTAACTAGTGGATCCACTTAAGCTAAAAACAATGGTCCTACCTTAGGCAAATAGGAATCCCTTATCCGGTGAGGGTGACACCGGGATTCCATGAATTGGTCATATGAGCTATGTCGGTTAAGGCTTACCCCCACAAAGAATGTTAATGAACTATGGCTTCTCAAAAATGCACTACTTAGTGTGTGTGGTAGTATGGGATGTCATCCATGCATTGCACACGTAGGCTTCAAGATTAGTCATGGGGCGTTCCTTTATGTTATAATGTTAAATGAAATGAATGTGCTCTTATGATGATGCTAATGAAGAATGTTTGTTTAATGTCTAATGAATGAAGGTGTTCTTAATGAAGCTAATGGGGTGTGTTTACTTATGAATGTAATGTAATGATGCATGCAATACTTGGATTGTATTATAAGTTAGTTCTTTGCCATGACTTATTAAGTATGAGTGTGCCTTGTCTATGATGACTTCAAAGGAGTACTTAGTGTGACTAGTAGTATGGGATGCTACTCATACATTGCACAAGTTGACTTAGGGTTGTCCTAGATGTTAGTCCTAATGTGTTGATATGACTTATGTAATGTTTATGTCTTTTATGTATGAGTATTGTGTAAATATGGAAAGAACGAATGGTAAATTCACTTTTGGTGGCCTTGAGGTGGTACTTGGTGTGGATGGTGGTAGGGGACGCTATCCATACATTGCACAAAGTATAGCTTGTGGGTTACTTGAGGTGAAGGTGTAATGTGATGAAATGGGTTATATGTTGATTATGTCGCTAATGTGATGAAATGACTTGTATGTTGGTTATGTTTGTATATTATGCCTTTTATACTTATGTTCAAGAAGCTTTATCAAATTGGCATTAAAGCATGACTCTTAAATAAAATGTCCATTTTAACCATGTTTTGCATGGCTATCGTACTTAGTACTTAATTATGCTAACCCATATTCTTTACCTTTATGAAGTGTAGGGATTGGTAATCGATTCGATACTCTCTAGTTGGAGTTTGGATTGAGATTCTTCCAAGGCTAAAGTGGAATGTCCTCATAGATCGAGGACAAGTTTTTAGATGTTTCTTTTATTTCATATACTAAAAAATTGTTCGTCTTTTGATTGTAAAGGGTCGTGTCCCTACTTTAGTTATCAAGATGTTGTTTTAGATGGCCATGTGAGACAATAGACTTCCACTATTTTCAAATGTTTTAAATAATATTTTTGATTGTATGGTTTTAAAGAAGGTTTTAATTCCGTACCATTTAACTTATATCGAATGTTATGAATGCTATGAGGCTTGTATGAGACTTTTCGGAGTCTTATACGTCGTGTCGCTTCCGCGGTGTAAGCTCGGGTCGTGACAGTAAAAATCTCTCCAAACTGTGTTGTGTGTGTTTTCTCTCTCTAAAAATAAAATTATACATTTGCAAAATCTTTTTAAAATTTAAGCATGCAAAGTGATTCGGCAAAGTTAATCGGGATCACCGAACGCCTCGACGATATGCTGACAAACACCTCTTCTCTCATTTTGGCTTGACTTATTCACCCGGGTGTTCTAAATATTTAGGTGGGGTGGGTCGAGCTCGAGATTATATTTGGCACGTCGCCTAAGTGCTCTCTCAATCGCTGAGTTGGCTTAGTTCATAAGTCAACTCCCTGGTCTATTTGGCGAGCGGGAAGCCTCCCTTTTCTTAAGCTTTTCTAACGTTTTCACTTCTTTTCACGTTGTGTTGTCCTTGCCTTGTTCTTAAACCTTCATTAATTAAAATAAATGGTTTAACATCAGTTATGAACACAAAATAGGTATTGAGGACACTACTTTATTAAATAACAAGCTCTAAATGAGTAAAAACTTCCGACTCATAAATTATCCATTATTATTTATGGATGTAAGTTTACAAATCAAGATTTCGAAATGAGAAAGAATATGGTGATGTTCAAGAACCCAAAAACTTAGTGAAACGGTGATATTGGTCCGATTTCAATTCCTTTTTCGAAATGGTTTTCGCCAATGAGTTCAAAAGGTCTTGCGTAATATTTTGAAGTATTGAATTTCAAATTTAGACTTCATTTTCACAATTGGATTGTGTTTTTTATTAACCCATTTTTCAAAATAATTAATGTGCGTATTGTTATATCCGGAAATGTTTTGTGAATATAGGATTATTTTAGATTGTTTGGCTTCGAAAATAGGTTCAAAGGGACAAACTTAACTCTTGGAGTAACTAGTTGATTGCATTTAGCCAAGTGATCTCATAAACCTTATGTTCTAGTAGAGTTTGTATATTCCCTTCATTGTTTGTATGTTCGGGGTAATGAGAATGAGGTGAAGGGTTAATTTTATGCTTGATAAATCTTAATGAATAAAAAAAGATAGTTGAAATGAGAAGGCTATGTGATGATCATGATGATGTCAATTGTCTTATTGTGATCCTTATTGATTGATTGATGAAATTCTTGAAAGCGTGAATATCAACTTAAATTGCATGAATTAGTGTCTCTTTCATGTGTGTGATATTGCTTGTGTGTATTGATTATTGAATGTCGTGATGAGACATGTGAGAGTTATGACGCCGAGGTCATTGCCGACAAGTGTTTAAGATGCTGAGGTTATTGTTGACAAGTGTTTATGATGTAGAGGTCATTATCGACAAGTTTTTATGATATCGAGGCCATTATCGACAAGTTTTTATGATGCTCAGGTCAATTCCAACAAGTTCTTATGATGCCGGAGTCATTTTCCTCAAGTGCTATGATGCCGAGGTCATTTCCTCTAGTGATATCATGCCAATGGGAAATATTTCTGGCGAGAGACTGAGTATTGTGATTTTATGAAATTTGATGCTTATGTGTGACTTACTTGTTAAGTATGATTGTTGCACTTGTTGTGTGTGGTTGATCTACTTGACATTGAGGTTGACTTACTTGATTCGTGTTGAGAATTGAATTGTGACTATTGAACTATGATTATTGAACTTTATGAGTTGTGTATTGCTGAACTGTTAGGTTGGGCTGATTTTTGTGCAGGTTGTAGTTTGAGGCGGTTTGGCTGGGATAGAAGGGGTATTCAATTTTAATCTTGTAGATTCAATTATTATGTTCGTTGCTAGTTACCATGTTGTTAGTTCTCACCCCTTGCTTCTACTCTTATGTACGTTTCGAGTCCAAATGGCGTTATCGGCCTCCCTCTCCTACTTTTCGAGGCTTATCAAAGGACTATTGAGAGGTAGCTACTTGTCATTCCGGAAGGCCCTTTTTTCCTTTATGTTATGATTTGTTCTATTTTAGAAACAAAGACTTCAAGACTATGTAATTATTTCAGTTCCTCACTTTTGTAATAGAGATTTGTACACATGAAAACTAGGCTTTACGATGTAATTAGATTGGATAAGTCTTTTCGTTTCTATCCTATTTCTTTCCTTTTATTTTCCACATCAATTTCATTTTCATTGGGTTGAGGCTGACTTGTCTTGATGGGAAAAGACGAGCCAGCACATTCATTTTTGGGTCGTGACACTTGGCATCATTGACAAAGTGAACAAAAAAGGTAAAAACAATATGAAAATATAGAATCTAGACACATATAGAGGTCAAAGAGGATATGAAAGAAAGAATATGAGCATACCGTAAGTAAGTCTAAGTATAGATAAACTAAACCTAGTTGGACCCTGTAAAATTAAATCCAAGTGGAATTTCTTATTCAGAAATCCATTCCAAAATTTTGTATAATGTTAATAAAAGTAGAATGAGAAGTTTATTCAAAAATATTGAAAACTTGTCGTTGGTTAGTCATTTAGAGTTGAGCGATTTTAAAAGAAAAATACGGCTCATACACCAAATGGTCGTGAGAAAATCGTGGGAATGCAGACAATAAGTCTCTTTTAGTTTGTTTCAAAATCCACAGATCTATTTGAGATATTTACTTCAATTTGTGGATCTTTAAAGTTCAAACTTTTTTCCTTAATCTAGTGTTGGGGCTTGATGGGAAAAATCTTTACAACTATTTTCCGGAAGTTGTTATATTTAATTGAAATCATACAGCTATTTAACTAACTGCCAACTCATCTAGCTATCTAATCACTCATATGTAATGTAATTCAATATTAATATAGAAATTGAAATCTTAAGATTATCCTTCATCAGGCAGAATTCATAAACAAACAAATTCAATGAAAAGTAAAAATAATTTGTTCATACTACAATTGTTGTTAGTTTAAGAGTGATCAAAATAAAAAAATGAAAAAAAAGTGAATCATGTTATGTGGAGCCAACCACAATTTGATATAAAAAAAGCATATTGTGAGAATTCAAGTGATGCCAAACTAAAGTAAATTGAAAAATAAACAATTGCCATACCTACTATTTGGGTTCAGCCGTTTATAAAAATGATTTAGTCGCTCAAACATAAATATTTTTCCCCTTTCAATATTTTGCAAAAAAAATGCTTTATTTGACATTTTGACTTGAAAAAGTGGCCCTTTTGACTTTGGACTCTTGTTTTCTGTCACGACCCAGAGGTACACCCTAGATGCAACACGGCGTACTTCACTCCAAAGGGATCTCATACAAGACCTTAGCATTCATATGATGCGAAATTTTAAAACATTATCCATACAATCGAAGTTTTTATTTAAAAGCAAGCGGAAGTCTAACTTGTCTCAATTAGCCATCTAATACAATATTTGAATCAACAATAGGGTCACAGCCATTCAACATAGTCAGAAACATAAAATGACAAGAAAAGAAACTATTATCGACTCATACGTCCTCGAATCATGAGGACTCACCACAAGCTAGGAGAATAGTCTATCCAAGCTTGAACCAATAGAGAATCACCTTAAGAACCGGAACCTACACTTTGTGAAAATGTAGAAAATACGGGTTAGTACAAAAATGCCCGAAGTATGATAGCCATGCATAAATTACTTGAAAACATGATAACAAGTACATTTTAGTTGAAAACTATGCTATATTCCAAGTTTGAGAAACATCATAAACTTTAGTATTAAAGCATAGGTCACAAGCAAGTTCATCATATAAATCATTCTAACATAATAGAAACATCCCTTAGGTAACCCTACATTATACTTGTGCAATGTATGAATGTCATCCCATAATACCACTCATACTAAGTATCCCTTTTAGGCCACCATAGTCATGTATACCATTCTTTGATCCCATCTTTAGTCAATACTCATAAACAAGGAACATTCACATTTATTAAGTCATGTAAAGGAAAACAACTCATAGCAGCAATCCAAGTTAAGCATTCATCATTACATTTAGCCTTCAGGTATATATTCTCAATAGTATTATTATAAGCGTATTCATTTCATTAGACATTATGAAATTTGAGAAACACACCATAACCACTCTCAAAGCCTACTCGTACAATGCATGGATGAAGTCCCATACCCCCTCCCACACTTCATAGAAATTCTTGAGTAACCGTAGTACATAACTCACATGATGGGAATAAGACCTAACCGACATAGACCATGTGAGAAAATCATGTAATCCAGAGTCATGTCCCACACCGAAAAGAGTTGGTCTACTTGCCTAAGGTAGAGCCGGTAATATTTTAGCTTAGGTGGATCCACTAGTTAATAACCTATGTGGGCACATAATTATGGGATAAGGAGGTTGTTACTAGAAACCCGGCCTAACATGGGGAGAGGTTCCACCTCACAATATCCACTCGGTGCTAAGCATTAAATTACCATGGAGTAGTTAATTCTCTTTTAACATTATTACACATGAAAGGAATGCCATTTGGCCTATCGATTCAAGGTACATTATTAGGATAGCTCATTGAATCCTCGTGAGAGGGATACCATTGGTCTACCGATTCAAGGTTCATCATTATAGTAGTTCATTGACTCATAATGAAAGGAATGCCATCGGCCTATCGATTCAAGACAAAGCCTTAGAATATTTCATTAGTCATTTATGAAAGGAATGCCATTGGCCAATCGATACAAGGTCCATTAAGATCATTTTTAATTACACATGAAGTGGATGCCCTTAGCCTACCAATTCAAGGTATATCAACCAAGATTACTTGTATTCACACTTGAAAGGGATACCTTTGTCCTACCAATTCATTTAGGTGAGGAAAACCTTTCACATCATGTTCATAGTGTGTTCATGAGAATAATCTTTCAATATACACAACAAGGTTATCATAGTCATAGACATTTCATTAATAGTCATGTGTAGGTGTTTAGGTAGAATGATCTTTCAACAATACCACAACTACACCATATTCATAGGATCTTCACTCTCTAAGTGAATTATAAGCTCATGCACAATTCTCATAAACGTGTACAATTGTCATAATTTACCCTTCAAGGACCATGAATCACATTCGACCTAAACATCTAGAATTTCTACATTATATATAGATAATATCATGATTCAATTAACTTAATAAATTTATACATAATCTATTCACATGCTTCTACAATCAATCAACCCACATCATGAAATCACAATTTAGTAATATGGAGAATTCATGGGTTGTTTAGGAGATTTCATCATAAATCAACAATAAATCATCAATTCAATCATAATCCATCATAAATCAACCATTGAAAACGTTTTAGCAAGGAACCAATGACTTAGAGTGAAACCCTAACTTTTTGGGAAATTGAAAGCTTTGAAATGTAGTTTTGGAAGGGCTCTATGGGTGAAAGCTACCATACCTTAGGATGATTCTTCAAAGGATTTGAGTAGACAAGACAACCTCCTTCAACCCTAGACTTCACCTTCTTGTTCTTCTTCTATGGAGTTTTAGAGAGAGAAATATTGTGTAGAAGAACTTTGGGATCTTTTGGGGTTTTGGAATTAACAACTTAGTTGGGGTGGTTAATGACTTAAAATAGTTTCTTTAGGTGTATAAAGTCCATATTAAATGATCCCCACTTTAGACTAATTAAAAAGGATTTTCCTAATTTAACCTCCATTAGGCAGCCATAGTGCCAGGCACCATGGCAGGACTTCAGGAGTTGTGGTCCTTCCCGTGGTCCTTAGGCAGTGGCTTGGCTAGTGTGTCTTGGCCTCCAAAATGCTAAGGCATTACCATGAGCCTTCCCACAAACTGTGGTCAAGACCACTGTCGTGAAGTGGCTCGTGGTCGTTGGGTAGTAGCCTTGTCCCAAGGCCTTGCCTCCCACCATTCTAGGGACCTTCACGAGACCTCCCACAAACTGTGGTCAAGACCACTGGTCGTGGTGATGGTCGTGAATTTGAGGCAGTGTCTTGCCAAGGTTGGTGCAGCCTTGGCCTTTGGCTTAGGCTTTTGTAACGACTCGAAAAATGATAGGTTAAGCAAGAGCCTATGACTTTGTGTTGACTTTATAATGTGGTTCTATGAGGGGTTTTTATGTAATTTCATTTAATTGTGTTACATCCGACAATTTAAAATGAATATGAAGAAGCTTGAAATTGGAAGTAGTCACTTTTGGAAAAAAATTCAGAATCTGGAAATTTGGTTAAGTGTGGGAAATCA
>JAJOOS010008120.1:0-26369 GCA_029582725.1 Solanum chiquidenum | reverse complement strand
CTAATAAGTTAGGTCCCTTTTTTTTTCTTGAAAAATAAATAAATAAATAATAAAATGTGTCATTTATTTAATTATTTTCTCAAAGTTAATCAAATATTGTAATTTTTTTTAATGTTAAATCATTTTCCCAAAGAATTAGTCAAAAAATATATTTTAGTCAAGTCGCAGGTCAACCGCGTGTTAGCGGGCACTTCGAATGCTTAAACCCTTCTCGAAGTGTAAATTGAACCCCGAACCCTCTTTGGTATTTTCAAATGAATTTTTTTTCTGTTTAAATCTTTGAAAATTAGAAGTCTTCTTAATTTCTTTAAAAAATTAAGTGGCGACTCTTTTCTAAGTATTTTCCTCAATTTTTTTTATACTTGGAACATTTCAAAAAGTATTTTTTTTCTAAAGATAGGAAAATTACGGCATAACAACTAGGACCTGCATCACGAAAAAGATACAGAGTATAACATAAGTACCAATACAAGGTACTCAGTAGGCATCAAAGGCCGAGCAGGAAAGGTAAAAACAATCTGATAAGATAGAATCTAAATACTAACAGAGGTCAAAGCGGGAAAGAAAAAAATCTCACGAGCATACAAAAAGTAAATCTAAGTACAACTAAACTAAACCTAACTGGACCGCATAGGCCCAGAAGGTAAACTCGTGCGCAAGTTTAAATAAAATCCGAATGGACCCTTATAAGCTCGATAGGTACACAGAAGAACTAAGTCTACAAGAAAGAAGAATAGCCCAAATTCAAATCCAAGAACATCACCCGGGCTCCCAGTCCAAGTAACCAGTCAATTCTTACCCCAGCTAGCAAGAGTGACAATTAACCCAGGCCTATGAGCTAGAAATAGAGAGGCTCCTTAGTCAAGGGCCTCTTCACAACCCGATTCACGGGTTGTGGTGCATATGACGGGCCGTGAAGGCCACCATCAAAAGTGTCAATCAGTATTTAAGTCGGGTGCTTTTGGGTCTTTTTCTAATTATTTTAATTCAATACCTTATCATTTTACCCTTTAACCAAAGCCCTATATAAATGTTGTTACCCCAAAATCACCAAATTAATTCATTCTCTCAATTTTCTAAAAAGAAGAACAAGTTCATCTTCCCCAAAATATTTCTCTCTCTAGAAGAAGAAGGAGTCAACTTAGGGTTTTCAAGATCAAGTCTACAATTCACCAAATTGCTTAAGGGCTTTGTGTACTAAGGTATGATAGTCTTTATCTATGGTGCCCTTTCCTTCCTAGAATTCCTAAATTCCCCAATTTTGGAAGTTAGAATTCCCCAATTGAAGTTAGAGTTTTCTTCTATGTTATAGGTTCCTTTCTATTTTGATTCAATTGATTGTTTTATGATTTATTAAGTATGAATTGAGATAATTTCATGTTTTTAAGATGATTCCCTATGAACCCATGCATAACTCATGTTTTCTAAGCTATGATGATAATATGTGGGTTTTTGAACTATGTAAGATGAGTTGATGAAGATATGCATGTTCTTTATGAAGGTGATGAAAATGATTTAAGATTGCTTTAAGAGTAAAGAATATATGTTGTTATTGTTGTTTCATGTGAAAGAATATTTCTCACATAAGGATTCTTAAAAGTAGAAGGTTTTCTCAACTAACTTAGAATCAAGTTTAGGAGCTATTCTAAAGAAATTTAGCTTGGATTGGCTATTTGAAGTGCCTTCCATGAAAGATAAGTCAAGTAAATAATTATGACTATTTCATGGGATTTATGCTTAGCACCGAGAGGATATTGAGATGGAAGCTCTCCTGTAGCTAGAGGTCGGGTTTTTAGTAGCAATCTTCTTATTCCATACCTATGTGTCACCATAGGATGATTGTCTTAGATATACATTAGCTAGTGCATCCACGTAAGCTAGAAGTTAAGGTTATTACCTTGGCAAGTAAGGACACCCCTTTTCGGTGTGGAGCAGACACCAGATTCTATGTTATAGCTCACATGGTCTCTATGTCGGTTAATGCTAAATTACCACACTAATGATGAACTAAGGTTACTTCAAGAAGTATTTTTCCCAAGTGTCCAAAAGAGAAGTTTTAGTTGCATTTAATCATGACTATTATGATGTTTTCTTACCTCTTTCTTATGGTTTTAACTTAGTCTTTGCATGAGCATGAAAAGTCCTTTTTATGTTTTGGGAGTAGTATTGAACACTGATTTGGGTGAGATTTCAAATAGCTCATAACCCCATAAATCACGTAGTCAGTGTGGGATAGGATCGTACCGACATTCAAGAGACTCCTCACTGCCTCTGAGAATGCCTATTAGATGGATCCATGAGTTGAGTTATGTTTTATACTCCGACAAAGTATAGGGCAGTTTTGGCAACGGGCGAGACATTGTATCATCACGATGCTCATAGTGATAGTTATTAGTTAGAGGAACTTCCAATAAAGCAAAGTATATATATATATATATATATATATTAGTTCAGTATTTGCTATTATTACATCTTTATAGAAAGAGTTTAAATGATTTTCATCATGATCTATACTATACTTCAGTTGAGTTACTTTCACTCTTTCAGCTCAGTTATTTTGTTTATTCAGCCTTATTACATACCGTACATTTAATGTATTGATGTCATTCGACTTGAATCATTTCATGATGCAGATTCAGGTACTTAGGATCATCAACAAAAGTTCCGTTGACATCATATCATCCGCTTGTCAGCTTTTGGTGAGGCCTCCTTTCTTTCAGAGGACTCAAGTTTTATGATTTGTTAGTAGTAGAATTTTGCAGTGTCGTGGGTATTGTCCCGATACCTATCTTTAAACAGTAGAAGCCTCATAGATAAACAATATTGAATAGTATTTTTGTGTTTGGTTTCAGATGTTTTATTTACAACTTTATGTCTCATACTCAATATTTTAAGATAGTTTTGAGATTTAGTAAACTATTTTAAATGATTCATTAGTTTTCCTACTTGTGTATGTTTGAGTTAGTCTTCCGGTTAGTAGTCAACTAGGACAAGGGTTCACTTCGGGACCAACATTGCCTCTCGTGTGTCAGCCATGTCCAAGGTGTAGGCTCGGGGCATGGCATTGTAGTTATGTCTAAGTTTAATGCTCCCTGATTATTTGCGTTATATTATGTGGTAGGTTTGGGTCGACTGATGATATCCACCAGTACGTGTTGTTTTTACTGATACTACTCTTGATATGTCCCTTGGCATAGCTTGGTTGCAAGATTCAGTGATGTTCCATAGGTGAATATAATGATAATCTCTAAGAACTTCTAATTTTCTTTCCTTATGGTGGGAGCTGTGTCATAATTTTTTGTCATACATTCTATATTCTTAATATCTCTTGTACCTGCTTAGACTAGCTTCTTGGGAAAACATAATTGGTCTCTTGTAAATAACTCGGGTTTTAAATCAATTTATGGTGATTTCATAACTATGTAGGGTGTTAGATTATGTTTTTATTTATTTTCCGCATGTTATGATCTTTTAGGGGGTTGAAGGTTATCCTATCTAGATGTTAGAGTAGGTGCCTGCACGGCCTGATGGTTTGGATCATGACATCTAGTACCTGTTGGGTTCGAAAGTGATTAGGGTGTCATGCGAAAGCTTACAAGTGCAAATAATATGATTGATAAATTAGATGACAAAAACTTATACTAAAAATCAAAATATTATTATATGATTTAGCCAATCGGCCTACATATGAAAAACTAATAAAAATATTAAAACTGTTGCGGGAAAATCTGCCCATAAACAAAACTCTTTATTGACTACATTGTGGATGTTCTTGTGTTCTGCTATGAGAATATGAATCTTCAATTTATAGATCTCCAAACTTTTTCTCTAAGGAAATAAACCAAATATGAAAGAAAAATATATTTTCCTTTCATGAAAAGTAAAAACATTTATGGTAATATTTTGTCTTTTCCTTTAGGAAAAAATAAACTTTAAATAAGGTAAGAAAATCAGGGCAAAACTCTAACGAATCTCCCCCTTTGGCTAGATTTTCTTGAAAAAAATTGATCCACCTTCTTCTATGATTGATAATCTTGTTCTTCACAAAATCTTCATTACTGTTGCTTGCCATGGTTAAAAATAAGGTTTAAAATATATGGGTTAAAAATGGTTTAAAAATATTTCATTTTTATTTTTAAAAATTGCAGCAACATGAATGTTGAAAATATGGTTGAAACTTTTTTCTCCACATGTAGCTTGACAAAAATCTTCATTATCATCAAATTTGTTGCAAATTGATTTGAAACCACTTGAATATATCTTCAGTCTTGTTGAACCATTGAATCATTAAACCATGTACTCTGATACCACTTGTTGGGTTTGAAAGTGATTAGGGCATCATGCGGAAGCTTACAAGTGCAAATAATATGATTGATAAATTAGATGACAAAAACTTATACTAAAAATCAAAATATTATTATATGATTTAGCCAATCGTCCTATATATGAAAAACTAGAAAAATATTAAAACTATTGCGGGAAAATCTCCCCATAAACAAAACTCTTTATTGACTACATTGTGGATGTTCTTGTGTTCAACTATGATAATAGGGATCTTCAATTAATAGATCTCAAAACTTTTTCTCTAAAGAAATAATAAACCAAATATGAAAGAAAAATATATTTTCCTTTCATGAAAAGTAAAAACATTTATGGTAATGTTTTGTCTTTTCTTTTAGGAAAAAATAAACTTCAAATAAGGTAAGAAAATCAGGACAAAACCCTAACAACACCTTGTCCAAACTCTTCATGCCAACACCACCACTCAGATCATTACTAGAGGGGAAAGCCCGTGCAATGCACGGGCCCAACATGACAATTTTGGTATCTTAATTTATATTAGATAAAAATTTAAACAAACAATCAGATTTTTTGAGGATGCAAGCCCCATTTTTATTCATTTTGTTGTATATGTGATCAAGAACTATTGAGAATGAAGCAGTTAGAACTTTCTCTTGTGAAAGACTAATCTGCACAATTTTCAAGCATACTTCAAACATCAAAACATATAATTACATGTTTGAAAACCTCAAAAGACAAACCAAAAGCACCAAAAGGGCGGCAAGTTGAACATTTGGCCTCAAACCTCAACAGATAACTACAAATAGCTTAAAGAATTTACTCAACTTATGAACTAAGTGTACTAGTTGGCACATTCCATTCTACCTTTTGCCAACAACAAAAACACTACTAGATAACTCCTAATTATCAAAAGACTCTCAGACATTTCAGTCTCTTAAGTCATGTTCATCATCATCTTCAATTAGATCATGCTTGATATAAATGCATAATTCATGTCTCAACAAAGATAAATGGTTGGGACCACTTCTAATTTATAGCTCATACTCATAGAAGTACTCATTTCCTTTTCTCCTCATCTACCATCTCAGATGCTCGAAACCAAAAGCGAATGGAGAGAGTTAGGCAGATGCCAATTCATCTGCAATAAATTAAGATGCATATATATAAAGAGAGAGAAGTAATTCGGACAAAGGAAGCAACATGGACTTCTACTGATATCTTTATTAATACAAGTAAATTAGGATGGTAACAAAAAAAAATGAGGTTAAGTAAATTAGCGAGGAGCAATACAAATTTTTCATTGGCAGAAATCTTCAGAATCAAGAGGACAATCCTGTGGGAATAAAACAACAACTAATTTAGCAGCCATATTTGTAGAAATTACTTACCACAAATGTGAAAATTGATAAGCCACAAATGTGAAAGTTGGCAGCCACATTTGTGGAAATTTGGTAGTCAAAGTTTGGTAGAGTTTCGTAGCCAAACTTTGTGGAAATTGGCTACCACATTTATGTCACTAATGATGCAATCAAGAGGTTCAAAACTCTATAAATAGAGGTGTAATTGAACACTTGAAAACACCCCAAAATTTTGAGAAGCAATAGAGAGTAGAGAGAGTAATCCACAAACTATTTCTTAGTTTGTGAGAAAATAGTGTGGAAGTAATATTGTTGTGAGTTGTAAGAATAAAAGAGTGTTGAGTAGTAGTCTTGTGACACTACCAAGTTTTTCATCAATATTATTGTATTACTTATCGGGTATTATATTTACCCCATTTTAATAGTTGGTGTCGTTGTTACTCTCTTCCTATTGCTATTTAGTTTAGACATTATCATGAGTGTGATTATCATTTTGTCCAACAACGTTGTATCAGAGCCATGAAAAATAATAGTCCGTTGTCCTTTTAGTCCCCGTCTCACAAGAGAAAATTATGAAAAATGGTGTCTATGAATGAAAGCCATTCTTGGCTCTCAAGATGTTTGGGACATTGTAGACAAAGGGCATACAAAACCCGCTAATAAGGAAACTTTGTCCTCAAATGAAAAGGAGGTCTTGTTAAAAACAAGAAAGAAATATGAACTTTTCCTCACTCTAATCCATCAATGTTTGGATTATGGTATGTTTGAGAAGGTGGCTGATGCAACCACCTCAAAAGAAGCTTGGGAGATTTTACAAAATTCTCTTCATGGAGTTGATAAAGTAAAGAAGATAAAACTTCAAACTCTAAGGACTGACTTTGAAGTTTTAAAAATGAAAGAATCCGAATCCATTTCAGATTTATGTTCAAGATTGATGGCTGTTGTAAATCAACTATGAAGATACGGGGAGGAAGTAGATGATGTGCGTGCAGTAGAAAAGATCATTCGTTATTTAACACCTAAATTTGATTATATGGTGTGTGCTATTGAGGAGTCTAAAGATTTAGACTCTACGACGGTAGATCAATTGGAAGGTTGTTTACTAGCCCACGCAGAGAAAATGAAAAGGAGAAAATAAGAGCCACTAGAGCAACTTCTTAAAACTCATGCATCCTTCAAAGGATTTGAAGGTTAGAAAAGTTACAAAGTAAATGGACAATGGCGAGGCATGGAGGCCTTGGAAGAGGAAGAAATTCTACCAATAAATTCAAAAATGAAGATAAGAGTCACCAGCCATTCAGAGGTCGTGGACGTGGTCAACGAGGAGGTAAATGACGTAGAGCTTACCAAGGTACAAATGAAATGAGGTAACAAATCTAAAATTGAGTGTTTTAACTGTCATAAAATTGGATATTACTCTTGGGAATATCGTAGTAATGTTGAAGAGACAATTAATCTTGTTGACAACAACAACGACGAAGATGAGTCAACGTTGTTATTAGCACTCAAAGAAGATAGAGATGATTGTAGTTCATGGTATCTTGACAATGGAGCAAGCAATCATATGTGTGGCCACAAAGATAAGTTTGTGGAGATAAAGAAGATGGTGAAAGGTAATGTGTCTTTTGGAGATACCTCAGAGATCCAAATTGAAGGGATAGGTACGATTATATCTTGTAAAGATGGTGGCCATAAATTGATTAACAATGTTTATTATGTGCCAAAATTGGAAAGTAATATTTTGAGTTTGGGTCAACTTCTCGAAAAAGGATATGATATTCATATGAAAAATATGCATCTTTGGCTTAGTGATTCAAGTAACAACTTAATTGCTAAAGTTCATATGGCAAAGAATAGGTTGTTCCCTTTGAACCTTAAAACCATCGATGCAAAGTGTTTGAAGGCTAATGTGCAAGATGATTCATGGTGTTGGCATTTGTGATTTGGGCACGTGAACTTTGAAGCACTCAAATCAATGGGAGACAAGAACATGGTTGATGGGATTCCGTCAATCAACCATCCAAATCAGTTGTGTGAAGCTTGTCTTCTTGGAAAACATGCAATGAGGAGTTTTCCAAAGGAGACTACATCAAGAACAAGTAAGCCACTCTAACTTGTACCCACCGATGTGTGTGGTCCAATCGATCCACCTTCTTTTGGTAAAATAAAATACTTCTTGCTCTTTATTGATGATTTCAGTAGAAATACTTGGGTATACTTCTTGAAGCAAAACTCTGAAGTTTTTGTTGCCTTTAAAAATTTCAAAGAACTTGTAGAAAAAGAAAGAGGCTATGAAATAAAAGCATTAAGGTCCGATAGAGGAGGCAAATTCAATTCAAAAGAATTTAATGACTTTTGTCAATCTCATGGAATTCGTCACCCTCTAACGGCACCTTACTGTCCCCAACAAAATGGAGTTGCAGAAAGAAAGAATGGAACAATTCTTAATATAGCAAGATGTATGTTGAAAGCTAAGCATCTACCAAAAGAATTTTGGGCCGATGCTGTTTCTTGTGCAGTTTATTTGAGCAACAGGACTCCAACAAAAAATGTACGAGATCAAACGCCTCAAGAAGCATGGAGCGGAAGAAAGCCAAGTATCAAGCACTTGAGAATCTTTGGGAGCATAGCCTATGCTCATGTTCCACATCAAGGGAGAGATAAACTTGACGATCAGAGTGTCAAGTATGTGTTTATTGGCTATGACGCGACTTCAAAAATCTACAAATTGTACAATCCAAGAAATAACAAGGTGTTGGTGAGTCGTGATGTTGAATTTGATGAAAAAGCATCATGGAATTGGGAGACTCCAGAAGAAAGAACATATGAGTTCTTATGATTAATTTTCCATACTTTGCAGATGAAGAAGAACATGAAACCATGGCACCTGCACAGGATGCAACCCCACCTCCTTCACCAACAAATAGTGCATCTCCGTCTACTCAAGAGAGTTCAAGTGAAAGACCGCATAGGATGAGGAGCATCCAAGAACTCTATGATGACACAAAAGAAATTACTAATTTTGATTTTTTGTGTTGTCTCTTTGCTGATAGTGAACCAATGAATTTTGATGAAGCTATTACTGAAAAAAGGTGGAGACAAGCCATGGAGAAGGAGATCCAGTCAATAGAGAAGAACAACACTTGGGAGTTAACAAATCTTCCCAAGGATCATCGAGCAATTGGAGTCAAATGGGTATACAAGGCGAAGAAAAATGCCCATGAAGAAGTAAAGATATTCAAGGCAAGACTTATGGCTAAAGGCTACAAACAAAGGCATGGCATCGACTATGAGGAAGTCTATGCGCCTGTTGCCCGCACGAAGACAATCCATTTATTGATATCTTTGGCGGCGCAAATGAAGTGGAAGATCAATCAATTAGATGTCAAATCAACATTCTTGAATGGATATCTTGAACAAGAAGTCTATGTTGAACAACCATTCAGTTTTGTGGTTAAAAATCATGAAGATAAGGTGTTGAGGTTGAAGAAAGCCTTATATGGATTGAAGCAAGCTCCACGAGCTTGGAATAGTCGCATTTACAAATACTTTCAAGACAATGAGTTTATTCACTGTCTCCATGAATATGCTCTTTACATTAAAGTTCATACTAATGGAGATATTCTGCATGCTTGTCTTTATGTTGATGATCTCATTCTAACGGGTAACAACCTATCTTTATTTGAAGCTTTCAAGAAAGCTATGTCCCTTGAGTTTGAGATGACGGACATAGGCTCATGTCATATTACTTGGGCCTAGAAGTGAAGCAAATGGAGGAAGGCATCTTCATATCTCAAGAAAGCTATATAAAGGAGATTTTGAAGAAGTTCAACATGTTTGATTGCAACCATGTGAACACCCCAATAGAAAGTGGAACAAAATTATCAAAGTTTGACGATGGAGAAAAAGTGGATTCCACTTTGTTTAAAAGTCTTGTAGGAAGTCTGAGGTACTTGACATGTACGAGACCATATATACTCTTTGTAGTTGGAGTAGTAAGTCGCTTCATGGAAGCTCCTACCTCTACTCACTTGAAGGTCGCTAGAAGAATTTTACGTTACCTAAAAGGTACGATCGACCTTGGGCTATTTTATTCTTATTCTGATGATTTAAATCATGTGGGATATTGTGATAGTGATTATGCAGGAGATATTGATGATATAAAAAGCACACCTGGTTTTGTGTTTTTCTTGGGTGATTGTGTTATTTCTTGTAGTTCAAAGAAACAATCAATTGTTACTCTCTCGACTTGTGAAGTTGAATACGTGACAGCGACATCGTGTACATGTCATGCTATATGGTTGAGGAGATTGTTGAAGGAACTCAATTTGCCACAAATTGAAGCCACAATGATTTTTGTTGATAACAAATCCGTGCAAGCACTTGCAAAGAATCCAGTGTATCATGATCGGAGCAAGCACATAGAAACTTAAGGTATCACTTTATCCGAGAATGCATTGCAAAGAAAAAGGTAGAACTCAAGTATGTGAAATCTCATGATCAAGTTGCGGATATCTTTACAAAGCCTCTCAAGTTAGAAGATTTTCAGAGATTGAGATCAAGCCTTGGAGTAAAGAAGAAAAATCAAAATTAAGGGAGATATTTGTGGGAATAAAACAACAACTAATTTGGCAGCCACATTTGTTGAAATTACTTACCACAAATGTGAAAGTTGGCAGCCACATTTGTGGAAGTTTGGTAGAGTTTTGGTAGTCAAAGTTTGGTAGAGTTTCATAGCCAAACTTTGTGGAAATTGGCTACCACATTTATGTCACTAATGATGTAATCAAGAGGTTCAAAACTCTATAAATAGAGGTGTAATTGAACACTTGAAAACACACCAAAATTTTGAGAAGCAATAGAGAGTAGAGAGAGTAATCCACAAACTATTTCTTAGTTTGTGAGAAAATAGTGTGGAAGTAATATTGTTGTGAGTTGTAAGAATAAAAGAGTGTTGAGTAGTAGTCTTGTGACACTACCAAGTTTTTCATCAATATTATTGTATTACTTATCGGGTATCATATTTACCCCATTTTAATAGTTGGTGTCGTTGTTACTCTCTTTCTATTGCTATTTAGTTTGGACATTATCCTTAGTGTGATTATCATTTTGTCCAACAAATCCTAGTCTAGTTTCATATGATAAAATAATTACCATGTTTCTTGGAATGAATAAACCCTTCCAAACAACACATGCAGAAAGATTTGTTAGGTGTTTGCATAAGATATATAACATGCAATTGTAATAAAATGAAAGCAGAAAACTATCTTTGAGGTTCCAGTGATACATTAAAGAAGGCGACCTTTGTTTTTCTTGCTAAAACTTGGAACTACAACTTCTCCAAATCACTTATTAATAGATGATATTGCACTGTATGTATAACATTTTGGATTTGTCTCAAGTCATCAACTGCAAAGCAAGGGAATAATTAAATAGAAGAAGAAACTCTTTCTTGATATTGACAAGTAACTAACAAGCTCGTGATACAAAAAAAGTAATTGTGATGCCCTTTTCTAACGAACCATATAACTTTACAATTTTATCGCCTATAAAGGCTATCAAATTAATTATAATTACAATTGAAATGATTGAACAGGGAAATGTGAATTAACATATGCTCTAAGGTTGAAAATATCTTTGAAATGAAGAGTCCCTTAATTATATAATTCTAAAATGAAAATCAAAAATTGAATTCATTAATTATAAAATTTATTTATCTTTTTCAAAAGACGTATGCCGCTGCTTGGACTCAAACCAAGAGCTTGAAGTCCATTTCTTTATTAATAGTTGTTTCAATAAATAGTAATTTTGCACTTATAAGTTTACCTTGTGTAGTTGGAGATATCAAGCTCTCCAGCCACTCCATATTCCCCTCCCCTCCCCACCCCACCCCACCCCCATCTACACACTATATATAAGATGTTGTATGCATATATTTATCATATTCCAACACTTCTTAAAATGACATTAAATTTAAGATATTAAAATAATTAAGTAATAAGTAATTAATGATTGAAAATTAGGTTGATATAAAACTATTACTACTATAAAGTTTAAATAGCTTAATGAATTTGAACAAATAATTTCTCATTTTAGAAAAGCCAAGCAGAAAATGTAAGAGAAGTTGAGTTGACTGAAGTACTACAACTATTCTCAGCCAAAAAGAAGAAAAGAAAAGAAGTACTCACTACTATAGCTGAATTTGTGCAACACATGTAGTTTGCCAAAATTACTCATAGCGCGCGTTTTCCTGTGAAAAGACACAAAGAATTAACCATTAACATAATTAACAACCACAAAGTTTCTGCAGCAAGATTATAAGTATATAAAAAGAATATAAACTCTTATATCAAGGTCTACATTAGTTCAAACTTCTATGTAACCATATGTGATTGAACAACTACATATTAAGTAGACAAGTAGGGATGACATGTAACGACCTGTTCCATCGTTACGGAAAAGACAATGGGGAAATAATTTGGGTCAGAAAACTTTTGAGTAGTGACTTGAAAATTTCTTGCCTAGGCCAGATTTGGATGAAATCCGAGTCAGATGAGGTCTAGAGAAATCTGGTAATAGACGGGGAGTTTGATTATGATTTTGATCACATGAGTGGATAACCAAGACGTTAAGGAAGATTTATGGCTTTACAAAATTGAATTAGAGCGAGTAGAACTACCGAAACTGATCTTAGTGTGAAAGGGTAGTTTTAGAACGTCAAGGTTTGAAGGGTGTTGCGAAATGGGATCTTGGAACTAAAATTCCGACTCTCTGTCTCCGTGCAAGCCTCTAGAGAGTGGTTAGTTCCGACAGGGAGGGGCCGCTGTTGCAGGTTGGGTCCCGCTGTGGCGGGACACTCGCAAGTTAAGTCGGGGGAAAATTTCAAAATCGTTATTTTCTGCAAGACTTTGTTCTTGAGAACTTGGAGGTGAACCAGAGCAGTTCTTAACAGTTTTCCATGATTTCTAGTGCTAAGGGTAATATAATTACTCCCCTAATCCATAATTCTATTCTTAGAACTTAGAATCTTGAGTAATAATCATTGGGGAGGGTTTTGGCCTAAGTTGATGGTGGAAAAAGCCCTAATTGAGTATTGGGATCTTGGATTTGGCCTAGGATTGATAGTTTGATTATTATCTGGGTAAATTAGGATTTGTTTATTGATCCTTGCATTACTTAACTATTTTTAGACCGAGAAAAAGCGGAAAGAATCCGAAAAGGGAATGCTCAAGTGTCTTCAGGGGATTCAAGCTTGGTTTCGAGGTAGGTGATGGTTTGATTTCCTTTTTATGTGATATATGACGGTTATTTGCTTCATTGTATACATGCGTGTTTGTGAATAAGGGAATGCGAATCCAATCTAATGCAAATAAGTATATATGAACAATTACATGCCATGAAACCCATTACTTGATTGTATGACTATGAGCATTGTTCATTATGGGTGTGATTGTGATTGTGGTTGTGCTGAATGTATCGGGTGTCACATTCCGACATAGATATTGGATCAGGTGTCACGTTCCGACACATATATTTGATCGGGTGTCACGTTCTGACACATATATTGGAGACGATGTCATGTTCTGACACACCCTAACAGTTTGGGTGTGGGTTCCATGAGAGGACCACTGTGATTATTACAATCATGTCTACTTGTCATTGATATTGGGAACTGTATGTTACTCCTGGAATGATAATTGATCTATGTATTATGTATATGTGTGTTTATGGTGTTATAATTGTTTGCCTATGTTTTGCTTACTGGGGTGACCGCGTGATCCTACCAGTACATTGTGGTTGTGTATTGATACTGTACTTGCTTGTTCTTTATTGAGTACATAGCATCTTCAAGCGGTTCTGATATATCTCAGCTAGGGGATTATTGATTGAAGACCGAATTTAAGGGTGAGCCAGTTCTTCCAGGCTGTCATAGATCCTTCCTTGTTTAGTCCACTCTTTTCAGACTCACATTGTTTTAGTTAGACTTTGCTTATGTTAGTTTAGGGGTTACACCCCGTTTCCTTAGATTTGTTGGTTTACAGAGTTTTGATACAATGACTTTCAGGTTCTAGGAGTTGTTTTCCGCAATAGTTTGTTTAGTTGTTTTATTAAATCTTTGGAGTTTATGGGAACTCCATATTTCATTAGTCATTTAAACTTGTTTCTGTATCTTTAAATGTTCCATTTTTCGTTAAGTTGCTTAGTTGGGTTGTAGTAATGGTTCTCCCACCGGAGGGTTAGTGTGGGTTCCAATCACGATGGTCTGGGTCTTGACAAAGTTGATATCAGAGCCCTAGGTTCATTGATCTCATTGTACCAAAATGAGTCTAGTAGAGTCTTGCGGAACAGTATTGAGACGTCTGTATTTTTTTTTGAGAGGCTATTTATAAGACTTTAGGAAAACTCATTTCTTTATTTCTTTCGTGTTATTACTTGAATCCAATTTGTATCTAGGTGATACAAATTGGTATCTTTCCTCCTTCACTCTATGGTCAGAACTAGAGCAACAAAAGTTGTAACACAAACACTACCAAGAGAGGATGCGTCCTTCCAAATAAGCATGTTTCCCCGATTCAATGTGGGCATGTAATGACTAGTGACAAACATGAGGTTTTTATTACGTTCTTAAGGTTGAAACCTTCATTCTTCATGGGTACTGAATCTGAAGATTTTTATGATTCTCTTGTTGATTATCATGAGTTGCTTCATAAGATGGATAAGGTAAAGTAATTTGGCGTTGAGTTTATGATATACTAGTTAAAGGGAGACACCAAAATGTGGTGGTAGTCTCATGTTGAGTGCCAACTAGTAAATGCACTACTCAAGACTTGGGAAACATTTTATAGTTTTCTATATGGAGAAGTATACACCCTGAACTTTGAGGGATAGGAGGAGAGATGAGTTCCTGAATATAGAGCAACATAATATATTTATTATAGCCTTAAGGCAAAAGTTTGTGTTTTATCCAAATATGGTTCTCCACTTTGCTTCAGCCTAAAACAGAAAATTCATTATTTTGTGAAGGGATTAAGGTAAGATTTACATATTCAAGCTTATAGGTGGCTACTTTAGCAAAATCTTTTCAGGAAGTGGTTGATTTTGTGATGGAGGTAGAAAGGGGTGAAGTTAGAAGACTTTGCCAAGGTGACAACATTCAAGAAGTTTTGTAAGGGAAGGCTAGATAATGAACACCATTACTTTAGAAAATGCATTTAGTATTGTTGTCATAACATGTATGGGTTGCTTAGTAAATGATGAAATTATGTTGCGACAATTGAGGTTAGAATCTCTACAACGATTTCCTAGATTGAGTGTATATCAAAGAGGGTCATGAAATGACTTCTACAATAGCAACAACGTTTACTTGGCTAAGTTAATAAGTGTGTTATAATTGTGGAGAACCTGTGCATATGAGGAGGAAATCAACAAGGCTGTGGAGGCCGGGGAAATGATAATGCAGGTAAAGGAGGAGTGCCGCCAGGCAAGGAGGTTGCTCGTCAAGATGACAGGGCCTAATTTTATGCTTTTCCAGGAAAGACCGAGGCTGAGATGTCTGATGCAGTGATCACAGGTGCTATTCTTGTCTGTGATCGAATGGCTACTATTTTGTTTGATCCAAGTTCTACTTATTCATATGTGTCAGTTCAGTTTGCCTTGGGATTTGATATGGTTTTTGATGTGCTTGATGCCCCCATCTATGTTTCTACCCAAGTTGGAGAGTCAGTCATAGTCACCCAAGTATATCGTACTTGTCTTGTCCTGTTTATGGGTTTTCAGACTTGGGCTGATTTGGTCATTCTGGATATGACTGAATTTGAAATAATCTTAGGCATGATTTTGTTGTCCCCTTATTATGTTGTGCTTAATTGTAATGCTAAGTTGGTAACTCTAGAGATCCCGGGTAGGGAAAGGTTAGAGTGGGAAGGGGTGTACAATCCTAAGCCAACTAAGGTTATATCTTTCGTGCGGGCTAGGAAACTAGTCGGGCAGGGGTGTTTGGCGTATTTGGCTCATATTTGGGAGGTTAATGTTGCGCCTCCCTCTATTGAGTCTATTCATGTAGTGTCTGAATTCAAGGAAGTGTTTCCTACCGATTTGCCTGGTATGCCTCCGGATAGAGATATAGATTTCTGCATTGACTTGGAACCTGACACTCTCCCCATCTCCATACCTCCTTATCGCATGGCTTCGACAGAATTCAGAGAGCTTAAAACTCAAATCCAGGAGCTTCTTGATAAAGGTTTCATCCATCCTAGTGCTTTCCCGTGGGGGTGCTCCTGTCTTATTTGTTAAAGAAGAATGATGGTAGTATGAGGATTGATGATTTTATCTTAAGCCATAAAGGAGTGGATTGATACTGGAATGACAAGCTTATTATTAAAAAAATTAAAGTCCCATTGAGTATACTTGGGTGAAGGCAATTGGAAATTTTAGTAAGAAAGTGCATATAAAATTGGGTTAGACCTTTGAATTTGATGGGTACACCTGAGTTTGAGGTGTCATGTCGATGAAAAGGTTGACTTCGTAGTGATAACTAGGGTTGGCCGAGTATAATGGTAATAAGAGTTTGTGATGGATTGTGATGGGATGCAACTATATAATAAGTTTGTTGGTTAAGCAAATTTTGTATAGTAATTACGACTTACGAGTATCTAAGGTTGTGGTTTCCTAATATTTGGTGAGTAATGTGGTTGTATGGAAGGTTTCAAGAGATGGTGGGACACCACTCAAATAGAATTTAAAAAAGCTAGAGTCATAATGAAGAAAAAAATAGTGGGATATAGTACAACCTTTAGAGAGAGGCGAGAGCAAGAATATTTTATTTGATTGCCAAGGCTAAAAAGATATCTTCAGAGGGGTAGATAATTGGGTTCAGAGACGCATGAATTCATTCGTTTGTTGTGGCTATGGTAATAGTATCACGGGTCCATCAGATCGGTTAAAAACTATTGAAAAAGACTTGAGAAAGGAGTTTATAGACATTAGATCGAGTGTGATGATAAGTGCTTTGTTTTTGTTTTTGATGTTTAGTAATGAGTACGATTGAATCTTTAGCGAAGGATATTGTAAGATCGATAGAGATGTGATCAATGCTAAGTGAAAATCCATGAATTCATAAAGATCTTCAAGGTACACGCTAATGTTGATAGATAAGGGGATTGTGTTATACGGTTGAATTTACAATTCAGATTTTTTCATTGTAAGTCTACATTCGTGGTGATATATTTTGTCAAGGTATGAATTGGCAAGGTGAGAAATGATCAATTGTATCAGGTATTGAGCATTTGAAAGGACTTACACCTTGATTGAGTCGTAAAGTTTATTACTGTTGATGGTTAAGTACCTAAGAAAGGTTTTCATTTAAAAGTGTTGGTTTATAGTAAGGTAAATGGTCGGAGTGTTTATGATGGTTGTTAGTATTGAAAGTGTGGGCTTCAGTGGAATGATGTGAAGAGTATATGGAGTCAACTGAATGGAAAAGGTTGGTATCGACACTTCAGAAGAAACCTTTAGTGCTATTTGATAATTATTCCGTAAATTCTTATGTGACTATCTGTTTCATTTTGTACATGGTTGTGAGTATGATTCACTAGATATGCTCAAGTGTGTTTTCACTTTTGTGGGTGGATCCTTCGTGGTGGATCAGGTGTACTGATCCTGCGATGTTCTCTTGGTAGAATGTGGGGATTATTGGGTCTAATTCTACTGTTCTTAAAGGTAATCTACAATCACAATTGTTAAATTTAGCATTTTGTTAGAGGGTTTGTATGCTTGGACATATCCCTCGATGAGTATATGATGTCAAAAGATCAATTTTTTATGACTTAAGCTCATGTGAATTTATGTTGTGGGATGGATATGTTGTTAAGAACTATGATTGTTTGGGTATTATGAGTGTGTGTTGGTTGGTTCAGGTTCACTTCTAATTGTAGCAAGTATTGATTTAGAATTTTATCATGCTTATGTGAGAACAAATTCGTCCTGATGATTGTGTCAAGGTCCTTGATAACATGTTGCATACAAGTGTACGATCAACTTTGGTGGTTATTGGGTTTCACTTTTGTTGTTAGTTAAGCTTACATACAACCATATTTATCACTCGAGTATTGAGATGAATTTATTGAGGCATTGTATGTGAGGATGTGTAGGTATTCAATTGGTTGGTTTGAGGCTGTAGATGTGAAACCCTTAGGGGTTGATTTGGTGAAAAATTCTTAGGATAAGGTGAGAAACATCCAAGCTAAGCTTCTAGCAGTCTAGAGTTTGATTATGAATTTGATCACATGAGTGGATATCCAAGACGTTAAGGAGCCTGTACGGCTTTACGAAATCAAATTTGGGCAAGTAGAACTCCCGAAATTGATCTTAGCGTGATGGGTAGTTTTAGAACGTCAAGGTTTGAAGGGTGTTGCGAAATAGGAGCTTGGAACTCAAATTCCAGGAAAACCCCCAAAATCGTTATTTTCTACAAAACTTCATTCTTGAGAGCGAGGAGGAGAACCAGAGCAGTTCTTGACAGTTTTCCACGATTTATCGCGCTAAAGGTAAGATAATTACTCCCTTAATCCGTAATTCGATTCTTAGAACTTAGAATCTTGAGTAATTATCATTGGGGGGAGGGTTTTGCCCTGTAGTTGATGGTGGAAAAAGCCCTAATTGAGTATTGTCTAGGTAAATTAGGCCTTGTTTATTGATCCTTGCATTACTTAACTGTTTTTAGACCAAGAACAAGCGGAAATAATCCGGAAAGGAAAGGCTCAAGTATCTTAAGGGGATTCAAACTTTGTTTCGAGGTAGGTGATGGTTTGATTTCTTGTTTGTGTTATATATGCCAGCAGGGGCTGATCTATTAAGGGTTGTGGGGGTGCCACGCCGCCCACAAACTTCGACAGAAACTCAATATATACATAGGTATATATATATATATATATAATTTATATAAATATATAACGTGCCACCCAGAGAACTAAATTGGCTTGTGGTGCCATTGTAGAAGGGCGACTTTATGAGGCTAATATCGCAGGTTTGAATCCCGTTTGCATCTATTATTTTTTGGGAAATTGCTGAAAGCGTTTCTAAAGAAAAAAAGAGGCTACAAACAGGTTCTTTTAAGAAAAAAAAGGCTAGAGGCACGTTTTTTAAGGACAAACAGCTTGGCGCATTTTTTAATTTTTTTTTATAATTGTTGTTGACTTAAATTAATTAGTTAAATTATTACTCCTTTGAATTTTCTTTTATTTGATTAAACACAAATAAAAGTGTTCTTTTTCTCTTCAAACCCTTCATTCTCCAAGTTTCAACTTCTCCATAATCTTCATTGCCCCATTCCGAACCCAGGTCCCTTGCTGTCACTGCCGCCCGCTGCCCGCCTTAGCATTCTGTCCAGCGGCTAAGCCTCATAGGCCTGCTTGTTGTTGGGTGCTATTGTTTTCACTTTTCTCCATCCATCCACAACCTTTTATAGATTGTAAGTTTGTAATTTTATTTTTGTAAGATTTTTATATTTCTATTTCTTGAGTTCTTTAAAGTTTTAATGAGTGATGATTGATTTCATATTAGATAAGAATATTGATTTTACTTTGATATTCTAAATTTCTAATGAACATTGTAAGAACATTATTAGTTAAAAATTGTGTGATATGAACCACATTAATTTAAATTAATTATGACTTACCATATTAAATTTGAATTAATTGTGAGTTGAATTGAATTTTAATTTTTGTAGGAAAGTGTTCTAGTTTTGTGAATTGAGATGGATAAGTTTCTTGCGAAATTTAATAATTCTCAAGTAAGTTCTAGTACGAATGTCAATCGTTCTCATCTTATATATGATCTTAATTTGGATTCACTTGAAGCCGATCCAGGAAAAAGAGTACCAATTGTTCACTATAACCCTCGAATAAAGGATGAAGTGAGGAAAGATTATATTCAAAAAGGGACTTGTCAGCCTCACATGGATTCATACCCTCCAACTGAAATTGGAAAAAGAATGCGCCGATTTTGTAAAAGTTAGTTTGAAGGTTCATATTCTAAATGGTTGGAGTATAGCGTGGAGAAAGATTTTGTCTATTGTCTATGTTGTTATTTATTTAAAGATGATTTTTTCTATGGAAGTACGAGTGAGTTTTACACAAAAACTGGTTTTAGAAGTTAGAATAGGGCACTTGAAAGGTTTCGTAAACATGTTGGTGATGTTAATAGTATTCATGACAAATGTTTCAACAAGATGCTAGATTTGTCAAATCATCATCAATCAATTCAAGTTGTTCTTGACAAGCATTCTCAAAAGTTTAAAAATGAGTATTGAATGCGTTTGAAAGCCTCAATTGATGTGTCAAGACTTCTTTTGCAAATATGAATTACCTTTTCGAGGTCATGATGAAAGTGAATCTTCAACTAATCAAGGCTTCTTTTTAGAATTTTTGCAATGGCACGGGGACAAACATCCGGATGTGAGAAAAGTGATATTAGAAAATGCCCCACAAAATGATACTTTGACTTGTCCTATGATTCAAAAAGATATTGCCAATGCTTGTGCAAAAGAAACATTGAAAGCAATAATTGTGGACTTGAATGGAGATTACTTTGGTATATTAGTTGATGAGTCAAAAGACATCTCTCACAAAGAACAAATGGCTCTTGTTTTGCATTTTGTTAATAAGAATGGTGAAGTAGTTGAACGATTTATCGATCTTGTCAATGTTAGTGATACATCGACATGTTCATTGAAGAAAGCGATTTATTCTTTTCTTTCCGTTCACTTACTAAGTCCATCCAAGATACGTGGACAAGGTTATGATGGGGCAACTAATATGAAAGGAGAGATAAAGGGGCTCAAAACTTTGATTATGAAAGATAGTCCATCGACATATTACATTCATTGTTTTGCTCATCAAATGCAACTAACACTTGTGGCTATTGCTAAAAAACATTTGGATGTTGAAGACTTTTTTGATCATGTTAGTGATGTGTTGAATGTTGTTGGAGGATCTTTCAAGCGTAGAGACTTACTCCGCGATCACCAAGCCAAAAGTTTAGAGCAATTATTTGAATCTGGTGAAGTTCATAAAGGCCAAGGATTACATCAAGAACGTGGGCTTCAAAGACCAAGTGATACTCGTTGGGATCATATTTCAAAACTTTAGATAACTTTATTGTTATTTTCTCATCTATTGTTCATGTTCTTGAAGTGATTGAACTTGAAGGGTCCACATCAAGTGATAGAAATCAAGTGGAGTATATTTTGACAAAGATTAAAACATTTAAATTTATTTTTGTGCTTCACTTGATGTTGAAAGGGTTGGCAATGTCAAATGAGTTGAGTAAGATTTTACAAAAAAAATATCAAGATATTGTTAATGCCGTGGAGTTTCTTAATAATATAAAGAAAAGGTTACAAGATATGAGGGAAAATGGATGGAAATCTTTGTCGGATGATGTTTCCTCATTTTATGATTTGCATGATATCTTGATTCTCAAGTTGGATGAGTCTTATTTTCCCGTAAAGTCAAAACGTAAGTCTTCGGGTATTAGTTATGCGCACCACTTGCGTGTGGAAGTCTTTTTTGTTTTCATTGATGTGCACTTTCAAGAGCTAATGACCGTTTTGATTGAGTGAGTAGTGATTTGCTTCTTGGGATGGGTAGCTTGAATCTGGTCAATTCTTTCTCTAATTTTGACAAAGGTAAAATCATGACTTTATCAAAGTATTATCCAAGTGAGTTTGATGATGGAAAAATTTGAGATTTGAGCTACCAACTGAATACTTTCATTATTCATACGCGAAGTGGTAATCCCAAGTTTTCCAACTTGCAAGGAATTCGTGATTTGGCGAAGACATTGGTTGAAGAAAATCTTGCAGAGACTTATTCACTTGTAAAGTTGACTTTGATTTTACCTGTTGCTACGGAAACTGTGGAGAAAGCATTTTCGTCAATGAAGCACATAAAAAATGAAGTGCGGAATAACATTGGTAATCAATATTTAAATAATTGTCTAGTGTGTTACATAGAGCATGATGTATTTACAAATGTAAGTAATGATGTTATTATTGATCGTTTTCAGAATATGAAAACTCATCGAGGACAATTGTAAATGAATGATGAATATTTATAATATTAGTAATATTATTGAAAGTTTTAAATTTGTTAACTTCATGCTTTTAGTGTGGAGTGTGGATTTTTAATATATGTAATACATAAATTTTCATCTTATTATTCATATTTTATTGATTGATTTATCATATATATCTAAAAGAGAAATAATTTAATCAAATATTAAGTTAAATTAATCAATAAGTCTATTTGGCACCCGCAGATTCTAAATCTTGGATCCGCCTCTTTTAATACCGGTTAATTTCTTCATTGTATGAATGCGTGTATGTGAATAAGGGAATGCGAATCAAATCTAATGCAAATGAGTATATATGAACAATTACATCCCATGAAACCCATTACTTGATTGTATGACTATGAGAATTATTCATTATGGGTGTGATTGTGATTGTGGTTCTGTTAACTGGATCATGTGTCACGTTTTGACACATATATTGGATTGGGTGTCACGTTCTGACAAATATATTGGATCGAGTGTCACGTTCCGACACATATAAATTGGACCGGGTGTCATGTTTCGACACACTAACAGTTTAGGTGTGGGTTCCATGAGAGGACCACTGTGAATATTACATTCATGTCTACTTGTCGTTGATATTGGGAACTGTATGTTACTCCTGAAATGATAATTGATACATGTATTCTGTATATGTGTGTTTACTGTGTTGTTATTGCTTGCATATGTTTCGATTACTGGGGTGGCCGCGTATCCTACCAGTACACTGTGTTTGTGTACTGATACTGCACTTGCTCGTTCAGAGCATCTTCAGGCTGCTACTGATAGACCTCAGCTAGGGGATCATTGATCGAAGACCGGATTCAAGGGTGAGCCAGTTCTTCCAGGCTTCCATGGATCCTTCCTTGTTTAGTCCACTATTTTCAGACTCCTACAATTTTAGTTAGACTTTGCTTATGTTAGTTTAGGGGTTGCACCCCTTTTCCTTAGATTTGTTGGTTTACAGAATTTTGGTACAACGACTTTCAGGTTCTATGAGTTCTTTTCCGCAATAGTTTGTTTAGTTGTTTTATTAAATCTTTGGAGTTTATGGCAACTCCATATTTCATTAGTCATTTAAACCTGCTTGTGTATCTTTAAATGTTCTAGTTTTCGTTAAGTTGCTTAGTTGGGTTGTAGTAATGATTCTACCACCGAAGGATTAGTGAGGGTGCCAATCACGACGGTCTGTGTCGTGACACGACACAACATATCATATAGTGAATCCTTGTTCAGTGTACTAACCAAAGTCATCAAAATTCTTGTGAGGTACCTTTGAATTGGGATAACATGTATTCAAGATCCTTATTTTATGGCTTGGGATAGTTGATTGTAGTTATTTTTAAATGCTACTAATCTATGACAACAAAAATTTAGATATAATATGTTTAGATGTTGAGGGTTCATGCAACTATATGACTCAATAACATTGTTATTTCGAGTAATTGATAATCGTATCGGCTAATTATCCGTTCATCTCTATCCCCAAGAATGCACAGACCCATCAAAATAAAAATAAAAATTGGAAGACTTCTTTATTCCAAAATTACAAACTTTAGCCCGAAGGGGAATACAAAGAAACATGAAGAATGAAGTGAATTTCACATTCTTGATATTTTAGTTACCATAATGATAACATGCACAGATGAAATAAAAAATAGAAGTACAAAAATTAAAACTCAAATGAGATATAAAGAGATGGAGAAATAATGATTGGTGAAAGCATTTAATTACCTGATAAGAGCCTTGAAGGAGAGAAGATTAGTAGATCTTGTCAACGGTGGCAAGCATAATATACTTATTGCCTCTTTTGATTGATTTGGATATCCTATTCTCAAATAATTGAGTCTACTTGTGTGTAATAATATGATAAATCCCATAAAAACTTGAAATGGAAGTAGAATTAAACCTCAATTTGCAACAAAAAATATTCTTCAGAGAAGTAAAAAAAAGTAGTAAAAAACTTAGCTTATTTTTCCTAGGTTTTTTCATTCGGGGACGAGTGATGGGTAAATTGGTATATATTGTAAAGACCTATTTCCGTCGTTATAGAGATGCCAATGGGGGGAATTTGGGACCAAAAAACTTTTTCGTAATATTTGGATTTTCCCAACCTAGTCCATATTTGGATGAAATCGGAGTCATTAAGGTGTAGGGAAATCAGGTAACAATCGTGTGATTTATTTATGATTATGATTAGATGGGTGGATAGATAACTCGTTAAGGAATCCGTACTACTTTACGGAATTGAATTCGGTCGAGTAGAACTCTCGAAATCGACCTTAGTGTAAATGGAATTTTCTGAGTGTCGTTGGTTAGACGTGTGTTGAGAAATGGGGATTTTGGAATTCTTTAAATAGCTCACTGGTTCGGCCAAGCCGCTCTGGCGGTGCTTTTGGTCGCTCTGGCGGGGCCGCTACAACGGGGTGAGGGCCGGTGTGGCTGGTTCGACGCGACTTAAAGTCATAAATAAACCCCTAAACGACCTTATTTTGCACTTTTTGATTTTTAGAGCTAAGGAACGAACCCTAGGCGACTCCTAACAGTTTCCCACCATTCTTGAGGCTAAGGATAAGCTTGTCACTCCCTGAATCCATTTTTTCGATTCGTAGAACGTAATAGAATGGATAATTAATGATGGGGGAGGGTTTTGATCTAGATTCTAAGGTGGAAACAACCCTATTTTGGATACTTGGGATCATGGGTATGATCTGGGGTTGTTAGAATTATTAGTAATCCGGGTAATTAGTGATTGTTTATTGATTCCCATGTTATTATGATTGTTTGTAGACCAAGAACAAGCGAAATGAATCTGGAAAGGGAAGGATCAAGTTTCTTAGGGTTTCAAGCTTGTTTTGAGGTAGGTGATGATTGTGATTATATGATTGTGTGATGTATGTTTGTTCTTGCTTCATTATGATACATATATGTATATGAATGTTACATTATTGATCACATTACCTCCACTTAGTTGGACCCAGTGGTGTAGAGCTTATATGGAATGCAGATCTTCTACTTTACCTCCACTTAGTTGGACCCAATTTCATGCTCTATTTCTAGAGAAGTATGTGCCTAGGACCTTGAGAGATCGCAAGAAGGATGAGTTCATGGCTTTGGAGCAGAGTGGTATGACTGTGGCTGCTTATGAGGCTAAGTTCCATGCTTTGTCTAGATATCCTACTCAATTGGTGACTACTGAGGAGGAGAGGATCTGGTTATTTATTAGGGGACTAAATTCTGAGTTGCAAGTATTATCTGTTCATATGACTTCTGCAGAGAAGAGCTTCAATGAGGTAACATACTATGTTAAGAAAGTGGAGGGGGTGAGACTAGACGGTCAAGCTAAGGCATGGTAAAAAAGGGCAAAGAACTCGGGTAACTTTCAAGGTTCTTATTCCAAGGGGTCTGGAAGGCCAACGCTTGTAGCCAAGTCAATTAAGTGCGCTATGCCCGCCTCTGCAGGTAGTTACTCGAAAACTCCATGTCATAATTTTCAGGATAGCCAGGGAGTTGCGCTTTTGACGGGCGGCAGACCATCTTTTGATCGTACTTGCTACAACTATGGTGAACCTGGTCATATGAGGAGAGATTGTCCCCACCCAGATATGTTAGATTCCGCGCAGAAACAGTCTAGAGCAGTTGTACCCGCGGGAAATGGTAATAATGGTAGAGGACGTCCACAAGGTGGGCGAGGAGGTAATCATCGAGGATGTGGAGGTAGAGAAAATGGTAATACAGGCAGGGGTAATGCGCAACCAGGCAGGGAAGTGGCTCGTCAAGATGATAGGGCTCATTGTTATGCATTTATGGGCAAGAATGAGGCAGAGGCATCTAACACAGTGATCACATGTACTATTCTTGTCTGTGACCGTATGACAAATGTGTTGTTTGATCCGGATTCTACTGTTTCTTATGTATCCGTGCCATTTGCCTCAAAGTTTGATATGATTTATGATATACTTGATGCCCCTATCCATGTTTCTACCCTAGTTGGAGAGTCAGTCATAGTTACCCATGTCTATCGTGCTTGTCCTATTTTGTTTATGGTTTTTCAGACTTGGGCTGATTTGGTGATTTTGGCACTTTGATATAATCTTAGGCATGACTTGGTTGTCCCCCTATTATGTCGTGCTTAATTGTAATACTAAGTCTGTAACTCTAGAAATTCTAGGAAGGGAAAAGTTAGAGTGGGAATGGGTGTACAAGCCTAAGCAAGCTAAGATTATATCCTCCATTCGGGCTAGTAAATTAGTAGAGCAGGGTTGTTTGACTTATTTGGCTCATATTAGGGATGTTGGGATTGAGGCTCCATCCATTGAGTCTATTCCTATGGTGTCAGAATTTAGAGAAGTGTTTCCTAGTTACTTTCCTGGTATGCCTCCGAATAGAGATATAGATTTCTGCATTGATTTAGAGCCTTGTTGTAACGACTCGGAAAAATGATTGGTTAAGCAAGAGCCTATGACTTTGTGTTGACTTTATAATGAGGTTCTATGAGGGATTTTTATGTAATTTCGTTTTAATTGTGTTATATCCGACAATTTAAAATGAATATGAAGAAGCTTGAAATTGGAAGTAGTCACTTTTGGAAAAGTTCAG
>JAJOOS010008119.1:0-31490 GCA_029582725.1 Solanum chiquidenum | reverse complement strand
AAAGTTATGACCATCTGAAGTTGACCCATTAATAATTTTCAGCTAACTGGCTGTTGACTCTCATCTACGGTCAGACCTACGGACCGTGGATCGAATGATGGTCCGTGCTGGTCGACCGTAGTTTGTGTCAGAGGTTGGATAAAGGAGGTCTCGATCCACGAACACAGACCACGGTCCGTGGTCTGATCTACGGACCGTAGGTCTGTTCGTGAGTCGGGACTTAGTCGATTTTCTGACTGAGTTCTGGGGAGGGGCTGCAGTGGTAAACCACGGACCACCAGCACGGACCGTGGTCTGATCTACGGTCCGTGGATGGTGACCGTAAGTTGCACCTGCAACTTCTCAAAATCTGCATTGTTGGTCTATCTAGGATACGGGGTGTTACACAAGCGATCCTTGGCTATGACATCGAAAGATTTGACACACAAATATGCATGCTCTTGAAAAACTTTCTAGACTTGAACTGGTCATTGGTCTGCCTAAACTAAAGTTTGAGAAAGATCATATTTGTGACGCATGTCAAATGGGTAAGCAGACTCGTTCATCCTTTAAAGGAAAAGATATTGTAAGTACTTCTAAACCCCTTCAGCTCCTTCACGTGGATCTGCTTGGTCCTACTCGAACTGCTAGCATTGGAGGTAAACGATATGCATTTGTAATTGTTGATGACTTATCAAGGTTCACTTGGGTAATCTTTGTCACTCAAAAAAATGAAGATTTTGCTAACTTTGAAGTTTTTGGTAGAAAAATTCAAAGAGAAGTAGGTTACTTCATCACAACTATTCATAGTGATCATGGTGGTGAATTTGAGAATAAAGCTTTTGAAGAATTATGTGCTCAAAATGGTTTCGCTAAAAAATTCTCTTCACCAATATCACCTCAACAAAACGGAGTTGTATATAGGTAAACTCGTTCACTACAAGATATAGCAAGAACTATGCTTCTTGATCGAAATATTCCCGATTATTTTTGGGCAGAAGCTGTAAGTACTGCTTGTCACATTCTTAATAGGTTTCTTATCACACCTATACTAAAGAAAACTCCATATGAACTATGGAGAGGTAAGAAACCAAACATCAGCTACTTCCATCCGTTTGGACGCAAATGCTTCATCCACAATAATGGTAAGAACAATCTTGGTAAGTTCGATCCAAGAAATGACGAATGTATTTTTCTAGGTTATGCTCCCATTAGCAGGGCCTTTCGTGTTTTTTATAAAAGAACTTTAACGGTTGAAGAATCTATTCATATGGTATTTGATGACACTAATCCAAGAGTACATGATGTTGATGCTGGCGATGATTAAATCACTTCAGCCTTTCTAGCTAAAGATATCTCAAAAGTTTCCCCTGAAACTAATACTGAAGAGCAAGCTACTGCAGAGATAGAGTCGACTACTCCAGTCAAAAAAACCAACATTCCCAGGGAATGGAGAAACAATGCAAGCTATCCTGAAAACTTCATTCTGGGAAAACAAGATGATAAAATCCAGACAAGGTCTTCCCTTCGAAAACAAGCTTCTTTGGCTCTTGTATCTCAAATGGAACCTAAATGAATTACAAAAGCTATGGAAGATGAGTCATGGATGCAAGAAATGAATGAAGAACTTGATCAATTTGAAAGAAATCAAGTGTGGATCCTTATCGAAAGACCTAAGAACTGTTCAATAATTGGAACTAAATGGGTATTTCGCAACAAACTGAATGAAGGTGGAAAAGCTGTCCAAAATAATGCCAGGTTAGTAGCCCAAGGTTATTTTCAGTAGGAAGGGATTTATTACGATGAAACCTTTACACCCGTAGAAAGGTTAGAATCTATTCGAATTCTCCTAGCTTATGCCTCGTTCAATCGGTTCAAACTTTTTCAAATGGACGTTAAAAATGCCTTTTTAAATAGTTTTACAAAAGAAGACGTGTTTGTTAAATAACCTCCTGGTTTTGAAAATCCCTCTTGCCCTGACTATGTTTTTAAACTATCAAAAGCTCTTTACGGTCTTAAGAAAGCCCATAAGGCTTGGTATGAAAGATTGAGCACTTTTCTCTTAAATACTCAATTTCAAAGAGGGAAAATTGATACAACCTTGTTTACAAAAATAACTGATTCTTGCATTCTTATCGTTCAAATTTATGTTAATGATATTATTTTTGGTAGCTCTAACCTTTCCTTATGCTATAATTTTGCAACTCTTATGAAAGGCTAGTTTGAAATGAGTCTTATGGGCGAAATCTTATTTTTCCTCGGCCTACAAATAAAGCAGTCAAATAAAGGCATTTTCATCAGCCAAGGTAAGTACGCAAAAGACTTGCTCAAAAAATTTGGAATGGAAAAAGGGAAAGCTTTTGGAACACCCATGGGCCCCTCCACCTGTCTAGAATCTGATACAACAGGAAAAGCAGTCGACGAAAAATTATTTCGTGGAATGATTGGATCTCTGCTATATCTCACTTCAAGTCGACTAGACATCATGTTCAGTGCCTGCAAATGCGCAAGATTTCAATCCGCCCCAAAAGAATCCCACCTCACTGCTGTGAAAGGAATCATCTGATATCTTATTGGAACTTCTGATATGGGGTTATGGTATCCTTTCTTTGAGAATTTTGATTTAATTGGATATTCAGATGTTGACTTTGCAGGTGATAAAAATGACTGGAAAAGTACTAGTGGCACTTGCCAATTTTTGGGAAAATCTCTTATTTCCTGGCATAGTAAGAAGAAAACTTCCATTGCCCTCTCAACGACTGAATCAGAGTATTTGGTGGTTGAAAGTTGTGGCACTCAACTACTTTAGATGATGCATCAACTCCTGGACTATGATTTATCCTTTGAGGGAGTACCTAGTTTTTGCGATAATACTAGTGTTATTAGTCTATCTAAATATATTTTGCATCATTATAGAGCTAAACATATAGATATCAAGCATCATTTTATTCGTGAACATGTTGAAAATGGTGATTTTTGTGCTTGAATTTGTTGATTCTGAGAATCAGTTAGCCGATATTTTTACAAAACCTTTACTTGAGGAAAGATTTTGTTTCCTTCGAGAATGTCTTGGCATTACCTTATTTATTAATTAAGTACCAGTTTTCTTGGCATTACTCTTTTTGTAGGAATGTGATCACCACCCTGAAGTATTTTCTCGGTGATTGTTAAGACTATCGGTTCTTTTCTCGTTTACTAAGACTGCTAGTTTGTGGAGATATGTCTCCATTTCTTTTGGACTGTATTTTGAGGTTGCCTTCCCCATACTTTTGGAGTGTATATTTGTTTTTGCCTATCCTATTTTTTTATTGCTTTCCTTTTTGACTATGTCAAAGGGGGAGAATAATTAGACCTTGCCATAGAGCAAGGGGGAACATGCTGGAAATCTACACAGGGGGCATACATCAAGGGGGAGTATGAATCGAACAGGGAAGTGAAATTAAACTCATATTAATCCTAATTATCATTATCAAAAAGGGGGAGATTGTTAACTTATGACATTCTGAATAATGGCAAGTTGAATTCACATCGCAGGAAATCAAGAGAAGAAACACAAAGATCACCAACTTCACTAAGAAGACTGAATGACACGAGTAAACCGCACCAACCATGGAAATAGATTGACCAAATCAAATCTAAAGGATCGCACCAATGAAGGAAAAGATTTACTCACAATCTGCAACAACCATGGAAATGGATCAACACACAATCAATCTAAAAGATTGATTCAATCAGCCATCATTCCAAAAAGAAAACAACACCAGGCAATCAATTAGGACAACAAGCAATTCACACTGATTATTGAACTGATCAGGAAAGATGGCAGCTGCAAACAAAAGGCTCAAGACAACAGGCAGGATCAAAAGAAGATCAACAAAGGATTCTACATCAACATCTATTCCAAGGCAGATTAAATCAAGGATCCAAGATTCTCAATCAACGAAACATTACAAATCCTTGATTGAAGGAAACTCCCTTGGGTTTTCCTGTTAGAGCTAAAAGACCATCGCACTACTCACATATAAAATAAGACTCAGACCAACAATTGAAATTACGCAACTTCACTTGATCTTATAGTACAATCTTGTTTTATCTTTCATAAATCTTTGTAATCACGTGAGTGAAATAATTGAAAAGAAAAGAGAAAGAAAGATTCTGAGTGTAGGTTTACAAGTAAACGAATTGTCAAGTTAGAACTTCTGATTTGCATATCAGACAGGATCAAATCACAGAAACCTGTACATAAGAAGTTCACTCCAAAGCTCTAAAAGAAACACTCGTGTCACGACCCGAGCCTATACCCTGGAAGCGAAATGGTATACTTGACCCCGAAGGATCTCGTACAAGCCTCATAGCATTTCATTGCATTCGATAATAGAAATAGTACATAATTAAAACTTTATTTAAAACCATACAATCAAAATGTTCATTTAAAACTCTTGAAAAACACAGCGGAAGTCTATTGTCTCACATGGTCATCTAAAAACAATATTCGAAACATAAGTAGGGACGCATCCCTTTACAATAGAAAAGTCTCACAATAGTCTTTTACGTGAAAGAAATGGAAACATCAAGTACTTGTCCTCGATCTATGAGGGCATACCACTTAGTCTTGGAGAACCTCAAATCCATGCTTCAACTAGAGAGAAAGTAACTCACTTGTCGGAACCTACACTTGTAGTAAAACATGAAGAAATGTGGGTTAGCACAATTAAGTACTAAGTATGATAGCCATACAAAAACCATTCTTAAAATGGACATTTTGTTTGAGATCATGCTTTTATGCCATTTTGATAAAACTTCATGAACATAAGTATACAAGGCATAATTCAACCATAACCAACATACAAGTCATTTAACCACATTAGAACATAATCATCTTATAAAACATTACCTTTACACAAAGCCTTCACCTCAAGTAACCCTCAAGCTATACGTTGTGCAATGTATGGATAGCATCCCATACCACCATCCATACTAAAGTACCACCTTAAGGTCACCAAAAGTGAACTTACCATTCACCCTTTTCAGCTTCATACAATACTCATACATAAGAGACATAAACATTTCATAAGTCATTTCATCACATAAGGACCATCACCTAAAACAACCCTAAGTCATACTTTTGCAATGTTGAAGTAGCATCCCATACTACTACTCACACAAAGTACTCCTTTGATGTCACCATAGACAAAGCACATTCATACTCAATAAATCATGACAAGGAAGTAACTCATAATACAATCCAAGTATAGTATGCATCATTTACATTTAAGCATATAAGAGTACAACATTCTTCATTAGCTTCATTTAGGACACATTCATACATTACCATTAAGACCTAGAGAACTCACTATGACCCTCTCAAAGCCTACTCGTGCAATGTATGGATGGCATCCCATACTACCACCCACACTTCATAGAACTCATCAAGAAACCATAATGCACACCTCACATGATGGGAATAGGCATTAACCGAAATAGACCATGAGAGTTAAATTATGGAATCCGGTGTCGTATGACCCTACACCGAAGGAAGGTGTTTTACTTGCCTAAGGTAGAACTAGTAACATTTTAGCCTGGATGGAATCCACTAGTTAATATCCTATGTGGGCACACAGTTATGGGATATGAAATATGTTCATTGAAATTCGGCCTAACGTATAGAGAACCTCCATTTGATAAATATTCTCTCGGTGCTTAGCCTCTATTCCCATAGAGTATTTCATTTTCATCAACATTATTGTACTTGAGAGTGCCACCAACATTAGGCCTAACGACCCAAGGTACATTACACAAGAAAGGGCCACCACGATTAGGTCTACTGATTCAAGGTTCATTAAGGATAGCAAATTGACTTTCCAAGAAGCGCCACCAACATTAGGTCTACCGATACAAGGTTCATCATTTCACACATGAATAAGCCACCAACATTAGGTCTACCACTTCAAGGTTTTAACATTACATTAGTTCCTAGACTCATCACGAAGGGACACCACCACTAGGTCTAACGATCCAAGGTTTAGCCTAGAATACTTTATCATTCATTCATTCATGAAAGGCTACCAACATTAGGTCTACCAATGTAAGACATTAAGACATTAAGTCAAGATACATTCATTATACATGAAAGGATGCCTAAGCCTACCAATTAAATATATAACAATCACATTGCTTCCACTAATACAAGAAAAGGATGCATAAGCCTACCAATTCAAAATATACAATTCATAGAAGAAAACACTTCACATTCCATCATCATCATTCATGAGTGTTAATTGAGAATATGCTTTCAATCACGACACTATTACATTCTAAACATGATCACTATACTATCATTGAATTCACACACACGCGCACACACACACATACACACACACACACACACACACATATATATATATGATCCACATCATAATCATACCTTGACCTTCATACCTTGCCTTTCAAGGACATGGATCACACTCACCCACACACCTTAGATCAATACAATTTGGCAAGAGCAATAACATAATTTCAACATTCTATATCCATATACAGGTAAACAACCCATATACTTCATAATCAATCAAATCCCAATCACAAATCACAACTTAAGAATTTGGGGTAAAACATGGGTTCTAAGAAGAAATCATCTTAATTCATCTTTAAATCCACAATTCATTCATAAATCAATGCAATAAAGCCTTTGGAAATCATTTAGAATCGAACCCATGCATAGATTGAAATCTAGAGTTTTTGGGTAAACATTGGAGAATTGAAATCACTTTGAAATTGGCTCCTTGAAAGAAACTAAGTCAAGGATGAACTACCATAATTTTAATGGAAGAAATTCACGAATATCCCTTGAAAAACTTGAAGATTTGACCTTGGAAGCTTGAAGTCTTCACCTCTAATAGAGGTTTCTAGAGAGAGAACTTTTGGAGGGGAGGGGAGGTTTGTATTTTGGGTTTGGAAATAATGAAGCCTAAAATATGTTTTAACACTTTAAAAACCCTTAAAATTCCATAAATAACTAATTAAAACCGTGCCCCAACCAAACTAGACTTAAGGTGAATTTACCAATTCACCCCTAACTTGGTCGAACCATTACAAGTTTTGCAAGTGCAAACGACGCCCCCTCACCTATGGACTGTAGGTTGGACTACACCCAGTCCTGCTGGTCCGTGGTTTGGGGCTGCAGGATGTCAATGTGGCGCTCGACCTATGGAGCAAGACCACGAGGTGTGGATGGACCTACCCCCCGTAGGTCCCATCCGTGGTTCATAACATTCTTGGCAGTTTTTTGGTTTCATGGGGTCTTTGGGGTTAGTCTTTAGGGTCCTCCTCAAGGACCCCTAGGGTGGTCCTTGGGGAGTCATACCTTGATGTTTAACCCCTAAACCCCTCAACCTAAGCTCGGGACAACATTTTACACCCTCAAACCTCACACCAACTCAAACACACAAATGTTAGGCTCTAGTTTCACTTATTCGTTTTACACCTTGAAACCCAAAGGGACTGGACGAGGCACCACATCGGTGATCCGAACCAGTATAAAAACTCTTTGTGTTATTTACTTACTCCAAATTATTATCACTGTTTATCTATTCTACTAACATACATGTGAGTCGACTGGCCAATACATGAAGTAGACGGAAGGAAATTTTAATTCACCCCCTCCCCTCTTGACTCTCAGTATGTATTGAAAAGGCTATTATCAGAAAATAAACTACTCCTTATACACCACAACAAAATGGTGTGTCTGAAAGAAGGAATAAAACATTATTGGACATGATAAGACCAATGATGACACAAATAAATTTGCCTATCTCTTTTTAGGGAGATGCATATTGACTGCGGTCTACATATTTAAAATATTGGCTTCTAAATTAGTGTCTTCCACTCCTTATCAACTTTCAACTGGTCATAAAACAAACCCGAATGATCTATGACTGTGGGGTTGTGCACCATATATTAAAGATTAATTTGGTGAGTTTTGTAAACTAAGTCCAAAAGGAAAGAAATATATTTTTATCAGATACTCTGAAGTCTCCAAAGGGTATTTGTTGATCGATGAACTTGATGATGAAAATATTATTGAAATTGTATCACGAGTAGTCTGATTTTTGGAAAATGATTTTCCCAAAAAAGGTGAAAACAGATGAAGCTGAGCATTTCTAAGAAATGTTGAATTTTAAAGATCAGGTAATTTTGTCAGACATACTTAATAATTGAAAGGATCAGGAAATGATTCCTAGTCCAAGTGGAATTTATGAATCCCAAAATCCTATAGAGGAATCTAAACTTCAAATACGTAAGACTACAAGAAAAGGTGTACCAAAACAATCTTACAAGATTGAGGATTAAGTTTTATTGGTATCACCTACAAAATTGGATAAACCTAATTCTGTAATTGAGGCCTTATTGAGCCCTAAAAGGGTTGAATGGTTAAAAGCGATTAAAGAAGAATTACAGTCCATGAAAACCAACAAAATATGGGATATAGTTGACCTTCCTAAGGAACATAAAGCTATTAGGGACAAATGGATTCTCAAAGTTAAACAAAAATCCAATGGGTAAATAGAAAGACACAAAGCGCAATTGGTGGAAAATGATTTTACTCAAGAAGTTGGAATAGACTATGAGGAAACTTTTTCACCAGTTGTGAATTTTACCTCCATTAGATTACTTTTAGCAATTTTTGCACGTTTAGATCTAGAATTACACCAAATGGATGTGAGGACCATTTTTCTCAATCGAGAATTAAATGAGGAAATCTACATGGAAAAACCACTAGGTTTCGTTCTTAAAGGCCAAGAAAATAAAATTTGTAAATTGAAAATATCAATTGATGGCCTAAAGAAATCTTCAAGACATTAGTACTTGAGATTTCATAAGGAGGTGTTTTCATTCTATTTCACCATGATTAATGAAAACCATTGCGTGTATGTAAAAAAGTCCTATGAAAATTTTGTAATTCTTTCTCTTTATGTAGATGATATTTTATTAGCTTGAAATAATTTGGAGTATGTGAAAACTGTCAAGTCATGGGTTTCAAAATTATTTGATAAGAAAGATATAGGTGAAGCAGACTATATATTGGGTGTTATGATCCAACGAGATCGTTCCAATTTTTCTTTTTTTGAGTTTATCTCAAGAAATTTTTATAAAGAAAATATTTTAACGTTTTTGAATGAATAGTGCAAATCCATGGATACTCATGCATCAAGGGGTGAAACTTTAGGCCTTGAATATGATCAAAGATTGGAAAAGAAAAGAAGAAATCTCTCCAGTTCCTTATTCTAGTGTTGTCAGGAGTTTGATGTATGCTATGATGTGTACTCTTCCTGACATTTGTTATCTCATGTGTCTGGTTAGCAAGTATCAATCCAATCGGGGAAGAGATCATTGGAAGCACTAAAGAGTATTTTCTGATACCTGAAGGGAAATCTGGATCATACACTATGTTATAGTGGATCTCATTTATTCACAAGAGGTTATACATATGTTTATTGGGCTGATAACATGATTGATAGAAATCAAAATCCATATATGCTTTATTACTAAATGGTGGTGCTATTTCATGGAAAAGTAAGAAGCACACTTGTAGAGCTCTTTCTATCATGGAATCATAATTCATGGCTTGTGCGTCTATAATACTCGAAGCTATTTGGTTAAAGAGATTCCTTGAGCATTAGTGTATTGCGAAGAACTCTAAGGGTTCCATGATTCTATATTGTGATAGTGAAGCGGCTATCGCATACACAAATGATCCTAAGTATCACGATAAGACCAAACTTATTGACATCAAGTATAACTTTGTGATAGACATAGTGGCAAGTGGAGAACTAACTTTGGAATACCTTGCTACATGTGAAATGATAGCTGATCCTTTCACGAAAGCCAGCTCTAGAGACTTGTCTGAAAAACATGTTAAGGCTCTAGGTTTGCATAGGATTTGATGATATTTATGTATTGTAAAATAACTTGATTGTTATAATTTTCTCTTCTATATTATAAGCAATTGCTTTTTACATCAAGGAATGTGAAGAGATGAGTTTAACCACCATATTATGACTTTTTTTATGAGCCAAAAAAGAGTTTCTCTAAGAAAATAAGTTTAAGAATTACTAAAAAGAGAAACTAGGGTTAAACACTTGGAGGTGTTATAAAATTGTCTGTACGATGTTAGATACTAGAAAGAATAATACACATACACTAGTATATGGCTAGAACATCATAGCACATATTTCATACCACGTGTGTCAAGTGATCAATGGGTCAATGAAAGAATGGTCCATGCTTCTTCATTATTTGAAACCCCAAAAAGTCAAAATGACTTTCCAATAAAATACCTTTTGATCTCTTGCTGTTTCTTTAAGTTTCAATAATGTTGCTACTTTAGCATGTTAATAATAGTCATGAATGGTTCAGCAATGCAGTGCACGTTTAGGAAAGCAGTTGAGTTGGAACGTATAGATTCGAGTAGAAAGGAAAGACGATTAATTGAATAAAAATGTGTATACACAAGCCGACTATTGCATTAACCATATTGGTTTTGAGTATAATTGTGTGGATAAAGTTAAACATGAACTCAAGTTAAATCTATAAGAGGATGAGGGATCGAATAAGGTACTACTAAAGTAGTGAATGAAGTCTGGGGTATTGTTACTCATAGTGTCCTTGAAATTGTAGTGAATTCTTTCCACATGGTAGTGGATTCCTATGTAGGGCTTGTTAAACCTTAAAGGTAAGCTTTTGGTGATCACAAATAACAAAAACTATTTGTTGTATGAATTGTGTGTCTAGTTGATATCATATTGGCTTGGGTCTAGTCCAAAATATGTGAAGTGGTAGATGTAGGTTTTTTTGGTTGGTCGTGGGTGGCCCATGTCGACGGACCCGACCCAATACAATCTTACCCGACCTGGGCCATTTTATTTAATGGATAAGATCAGGTTTTTTCAAATAAGGGGCAACAGTTAGAAAGTTTGAATTGTTCCAACTTCTCCGAATTAAAAGGGAACTTATTCTTTTAAGAATGAATGATACAAAATGTGAGAACGTTTAAAACAAACAAAAATAAGAGAACCAAAAGTGATCTTTCTACCAATATTAAATTGACAAAATCTCTGATAATTAGTTTGTGAACGTGAACCATCTTTGTTTCCTTGTGATTCAAAGAGCGATATGGAGAAATTCATTTTGACAGCAAAAGCAACAACAACTATTTCTGCTGCAAGTTATGAGGTACACATCTTGTTGTTGCTTTGCTTTGTATATATCACATGCACTTTAGATCTATTAGGAGATTCTCTAATAGACAACCATCACTACGAGTTATTGATGATACAATGTCTTTTCAAGGATGCAAGAACTGTCCTATATCGTGTCGGGATATAGAACCTCTCAGCTAAGTGGATCCACTAAGCAATAAAGATTCATCTTAAAAGTATGATCATGTACCCATGTTGGAAAGACAAGTTACTGGGGCTTTGATTTTTCTGAACTCTCCCCCATATCGGTGCTCAATACTACTCCCAATAATTTATACTCTTGCTCAAATTATGAGGTACACATCTTGTTGTCGCGTATGTTTGAACAATTATCTCAAACCATAGAAAGCGTATGTTTTATACATTTGAGCAATGAGTTTCATACTCTTGCCCCGTTGATACCACTGGTTTGGTGAGCCTCCTTGCTTCCAGAGGATCCCTCCTTTATTTCTATTATTTCAGTTTTGTTAGGATGATCGGGGGTCTTGTCCCGACATCCCTCATAGTATTAGCGGCTACATAGACAGTAATAGTTGAGAAGTGTGTTTCAGTTTCTATTGTTAATGTTCTAGACTTGAGTTGCTTTTTTTGGCCAGTTGAATGCTTTTTTATATATTCTGAGTTAAGTATTTGAGACTTTTGAGTTGAATTATTACTTCTGAGTTCATCTAATTTTGAGTAAGTCTTTCGCTGTGAGTTGAGCCTGGCCATAGGTTCTCTTGGGGCTAGTAATAGTTCTCGAGTACCAGTCATGTCCAGTGTGTAGGCTTGGGGAGTGACAAACTTGGTATCAAAGCACAGAGTTCAAGAGTCCTAGGGTGTCTCTGAAGTGATATGTGTACAGTCTTATTTATCGGTGTGAAGCCCGACACATCTATAATTAGGAGGCTATAACATTTAGGAACTATCTCACTTCTTTCATACTCTGTTCGTGCGATAGAGTTCATCTCTATAATTATTTTTTTAATTCCTGCTTGCGCGTATCTTTCATATCATGCCTAGGAAGAGTTTTTGAGGTCGTTCCACTAGGAGAAATGTTGATCCTCAAGATCAACGGGTCCCAAATGCACCAGAAGTGCAACCCCAATGAGAGGTCACCAATGCTGAGTTCCAAGATGCTATCCAGATGTTAAGTCAAGTTGTGGCCAACCAAACTGGGCAACAAAGAGGGAATCAACAGGATGTGGCTGAACATCTAGGATCTGTGAATTCTTGAGAATGAATCCTCTAGACTTCACCGGTTTTGAGTGTCACTGAGGTTCCAAAAACCTATATGGAGGAGTTGTAGAAAGTATATGAGGTATTCCATGTTGCAGATGTTGAGCGTGTGGAACTAGCTGCATACCAACTTAAGGGTGTTGCTAGAGTCTGGTACAATCAATGGTAGAAGAGTAGATCTGAGGGTGCACCAATTGTGAGCCAGGTTGTGTTTGAAAATGCCTTTATGGGGCATTTCTTTCCCTGTGAGCTGAGAGAGGCAAAGCTAAGAGAATTCCTCACTCTTAAGCAGGAATCCATGACTATGCATTAGTACGGCCTCAAGTTCATTCAATTGTCCCGTTCTGCTTGATGACTCCAAGATTTGGACTCATTTAGGGCATTATTTATATTGATTTAGTGTCCTAAAATGCTTATTGTGTGTTAACAACTGATGTAGAACTCCTGATTTTAAGATACATGGATTCAGGAACAAAGCTAGAACAAAAATGGGCAATAGAGCTAACACGAGCGAAAAAAAGAAGGAAAAAACAAGCTTGATGATCGCCGATGCCACTCGGTGACTTGCCAAGTTGCCACTTTACCACCTAAAGTTACAGAATGTTGAGGCTGGATGAGGGGTAGTTTTGGTGAGCAACAGTTCCACTCGGCGTGACACTGATCGCATCGGCGATGGAAGACCAGATCGCCAAAAGTACTGATGGTGATTCAGATAAGTGTTAATGGGCGAGATGAAAGGAGAAAAATGGAGCATCGCGAAATCACTCAGCGACCCCGATCTGGCTCACTTAAAATTACAATGGTTGGACCTAGAAGGGTGAAAAATGAAGGTGAGACGAAGGAAAATCGATAGGTCACCGAACGGCAGGCGAAGCCCGACTTACCTCACCAATTGATCCCAAACAGCAACACATCAAACTTGCATAAAGTGATTTTAGCAAGGTCTTTCATTGAGACTTTGTAATAAAGAAGATTTTAGTTGATTTTAATTTTGAATTTCATTTACCCACCTATGGAAAATATGGCAGGTGTTGATTTTAATCTTTTCTCAATGATTGGCTAAAACCTTAACCTTGGGGGTTTGACAATGTGACCAATTGTTGCATTCTACTAAATGGGTATTATCGATTAGCGATTGTTGGTGTTAATCTGAAGCGGGCCTAAATTATTATGGTGGTTTAACTTCATTATTGCATCTTTGGTGTGATACATTTTAGAGTTTTATGCTTGCTCGATAGAGAAGTACGGAACAAATGTAGTAATTTGGAATTCTTAGTAGTGGGTCTTGACGGTTTCAGCTTGATAAAGTGATACCAAGACTTAGCCTTTGTATCTAGCTTGACATAGTGGATTTGATGAGAAAGTGGGCTGGTTAGCTTATGGATAGTATTGAGGTTCGAGAGAACTCAACGGAAATAAAGCAATTGTTCGAGAGAAAGTTGTTTTACTTATAGTCCATTCTACCCGCGACAAATTAGCATTATCGGTAATGATGTACACCCATTAAGTTGAATTCAATAGTTGGTTAGTCAATCCACCAAGCCTGTTCTAATTCTCTGATTGTTTCTTGTTAATACTTTGAAGTGTGTTGGTAACGACATCCTGAAAATTTGATTATTAAACTCTTAAGTGTGTGCTGCTCAGCTACAAAGGTCACCGTCTTACTTTCATAGTTGAATTCAAAGAACGCTACTCACTGTGGGATCCACCCCAACTCAATTAGTTGGGTTATATACTGACTAACGTTCGTTGACACTTAGAATTGGATGAAGTCTCCTTGAAACGTTAATTAAAATGGCACCGCTGCCGGGGAGTAGCATTATTTAGAGTTCTTTGATCGAAGAATTGACTTTTGAATTTGTTGGCTATAGTTGAATTGGCTTAGGCTGCATTTTGTAGTTTTGGTTGGACTACATAGAAGTAAAATTGAGTGAGGAAGAGGTGAATGGTAGTCAAGCAGGTCATCGGGATGGTATCGATGATATCAATAGTGTTTACAACCCATAACAATCAGGTGAAATGGGTGTAATTTGCAAATCACAAGCTGATGGGAATGCAATATTTGAGGTCACTAGCACGACTCTTCATCTCCTCCAAATGAGAGGACTCTATGGAGGGCTAGATCACGATAACCCGCATGAGCATGTAATTTTTTTTACAGAGGTGTGCAGTCCATTTTCATTCAAGAATGATTCACAAGAGGCAATCCAGCTTCAGTTATTTCCACTATCTTTAACGGGGGAGGCTAGCAAGTGGTTGGCCGAGTTAACGAACAATTCTATCCAATCATGGGAGGAGCTGATTATAGCTTTCAATGCAAGACTCTTTCCCCAATCAAGGATGATGAAACTTAGAGATGACATTTAAGGTTTCAAGCGATGGTAGGGTGAACCCATCCATGAAACCTGGGTGAGGTTTAAGAAACTCTTACTTAAATTCCCAACTCATGGGCTACCAAGCGATTTGCTACTCCAATATTTTTACGAGAGTCTTTATTAGGTAAATAAAGGAGTGGATGATCAATTGGTATGAGGGGGAATAATGTTGCAATCATTTGAGGTGTCTTCATTTCTTCCTGATGACATGACGAAAATAAATCAAGCTTGGTACACTGAAGAGGATGAAGTCTCTCCTTTTTGTTTTAGAATGACATAAGAATAAATTGATAAGGAAAGAGAAAGGGATGAAAACATCGAGAAGATGTTGACCCAAATGGAGCTATTATAAGACCATATGATGAAGAATGTGGAAAAGCCCAAGGGGACAAGTGGAGTGCTTAGAGTTGAGGAGGGTCCTTCCTCTGGTTATTCAAAACCGGGGGATAATCAATGTTGGTACTCCAAGAGATACGAGGAGGGCTTCCACCCATGCTATTTACAGTGAGGTGGAAATCAAGGGTGGAACTATCACAAGGGGGAAGAGCAAAAAAGATACTATCAAGATTGGGTTGAGCAAAGTGATTATTGGAAAAGGGAGGATGGCCATGAAGAGGACCACAATCACTCAAGTGAGAGCCCAAAGTCGAAAGGGAGTGCAAGTAGTCCCCGAGTATATGATTTGCTGTCACGCATCCTTGATAAAGTTGAAGGTTCGGATGATTTGTTGAAAGGTATGAAAATTGATTATTCATCATTGAACAATAAAGTGAACTATCACGCAGATGCAATCAAGATACTTGAAGGTCAATTGAGTTTACTCACAACACAATTGAAAAAAAAAATCACAATGGAAGATGATGATAGAGGGCTGGATGTGGTTACTCGTAGTGGACATGTAGCAATAGGCGATGTGACAGGCAATGAAGAAGCTCAAACGCATCAGGAAGACAAAGGTGTGGATGAAGAAGAGATATCTATCCATCAAAGCATTGCCAAAGAACCACAAAAAGATGTGGAGAAACACAATCTAATCCCAAAAGTTATGCAACCTTTACCCAAAATATCTCCTCCATTTCCCCAACGTCTCAAGAAGAAGAACGGGGATGAGAAGTTCAAAAAGTTTTTATCGGTGTTCAGGACATTATCAATTTATCTCCCTCTAGTGGAAGCATTGTTGGAAATGTCGGGTTATGCCAAATTTATGAAGGTGTTAGTCACAAATATGAGCTTGGATTTTGAGACAATCAAAGTTTCTCAAAGTTGTAGTGCAATTATGACTAAGGAACTGATCAAAAAGAGAAAAGATCCCAGAGCGTTCACCATCCCTTGCACCATTGGCATGCTCAAATTTGCTAACGCACTATGCGATTTGGAAGAAAGCATCAACCTGATGCCATATGCGATCTATAAACAACTTGGGTTGGGTGAACCAAAAGCCACAACATTGAGAATCTTGATGGCGGACCGATCAATTAAGCATCATGTGGGGATACTATATGAAATTTTGGTAAAGGTTGACCGAATTATTTTCCCGACTAATTTTGTCATTTTCAATTTTGAAATATATGCTGAAATTCTCATCATTTTGGGAAGACCATTCTTGGCAACCGGGAGAGCATTGGTGAATGTTGAAAGCGGAGAACTGAAGTTTCAGGTGAACAAAGATGAAGTAACATTTAATTTTTGTAAGTCAATGAAACACCCAAGTGATATTCACGTGATTTCCACTGTTGATGTTATTGATGAGGCGTTGGCTAGTGTGAGCCATTTGATGTATATGAGTGAACCACTTGAAGTTGTTCTTGCTAACTACGATGAATCCAAAATTCAAAGCTATGAAGAGGTAGTAGCTATTTTTTCAGGTTTGGGGGAGTATTCAAAGACTCCATTGAAGTTGGACATTGATCTAAAACTCAAGAAAGTCTTCCCGCAAAGCCATCAACAGAAGAACCACCAAATCTGGAGTTGAAAGTACTTCCCTCCTACCTCCGATATGATTTCTTGGGGGACAAACAACACCTTATCGGTGATCATTGCAGCTGACTTGCTTGAATTGTAGGTGAAATTTCTCCTTGAGGTGTTGAGATGACATACCAAAGCTATAGGTTGGATTATTGTTGACATTGTAGGAATTCCTCCCAGCATTTGCACTCACAAATTTCCGCTTGATAGTGATTGTAAGCCAAGTGTTGAACATCAGTGAAGATTGAACACACCGATGCAAGAGATGGTGAAAAAGGAGATAATAAAGTGGTTGAACGTTGGTGTGACCTACCCTATTGCGGATAGAAAATGGGTAAGTCTGGTACAATGTGTACCGAAAAAGTGAGGTATCACAGTATCACAATAGTCCCAAATGAGAAGGGAGAGCTTGTATCTATGAGACCGTTGACCGGATGGAGAGTATGCATGGATTACCGAAAGTTAAATTCGTGGACTGAAAATGATCACTTTCCCATTCATTTTATGGATCAAATGCTTGATCAACTCTCAGAGAGAGGTTGGTATTGATTTTTGGATGGGTATTCCAGTTATAACCAAATCTCCATTACTCTGGAAGACCAAGAGGAAACTACCTTCACTTGCCAATACAAAACTTTTGCTTTCAAACGTATGCCATTCGGGTTATGTAATGCTCCGACAACATTTCAACGTTGCATGTTATCTATTTTTGCTGACATGGTGGAAGATTTAATGGAGGTATTCATGATGACTTCTCGATTGTCGATGACACTTTTAAAGCATGTTTAGCACACTTAGGACAAGTTCTCCAAAGATGTGTGGAGATAAATTTGGTCCTAAATTGGGAAAAATTCCACTTCATGGTTAAGGAAGGCATAGTTCTTGGTCACAATGTGTCGCAAAAGGGGATGGAGGTTGAGAAAGCGAAGATTGAAGTAATTGAGAAGTTACCACCACCAATTTCGGTGAAGGGTGTTCGTAGTTTCTTGGGACATGCCAGTTTTTACCGGAGGTTCATCAAAAACTTCTCAAAGATTGCACATCCTCTATGCAAACTCTTGGAGAATGAGGTGAAATTCCACTTGGATGATGCTTGCATGGTGGCTTTCAAGTGCTTGAAATAAAAATTGGTCTCCACCCAGGTTATCATTAGTCCAGATTGGTCGGAATCCTTCGAAGTAATGTGTGATGCAAGCGGCATGGCATTAGGTGTTGTATTGGCGAAAAAATGCAATAAACCATCTCACCCCATTTACTACGCAGGAAAAACTCTAAATAGTGCCCAACGCACCTATACAGTTACAAAATAAGAGTTACTTGCGGTAGTTTATGCCTTTGAAAAGTTCCGGGCATACTTGCTAGGTACTAAAGTAGTTGTTGACACTGATCATGCTGCACTGCGTTATCTGATGGAAAAGAAGGATGTCAAACCAAGATTGATAAGGTGGGTGCTACTATTGCAAGAATTTGACTTTGAAGTTAAAGATAGGAGAGGTTGTGAAAATCAGGTGGCTGAACACTTATCAAGATTGGAAGGCAAGGAAAATGATGAGCTGGAGATCGACATAAATGATTCTTTTCCCAATGAACATGTATTAACGATTACTCTCAAACAACCTCCTTGGTATGCTGATTTTGCCAATTACGTAGTGTGTAGATTAATGCCGGACGAACTGAACTTCTACCAACAAAAGAGGTTCTTTTTCGATGTTAAGAAGTACTTTTGGGATGAACCATATTTATTTGGAGAGTGTGCAGACCATATCATTAGGAGATGTGTTCCAGAAGAAGAAGCCATCAAAATTCTCCATGCTTGTCATGCTTCACCGATTGGGGGTCATCATGGTGGTGTACATACAACTGCTAAAGTCCTATAAAGTGGATACTACTGGCCATCACTCTACAAAGATGCTAATGAGTTTGTTAAGAGGTGCACTCAATGTCAGAAACAAGGTGGACGAGTTGCCTCTTACGACCATTTTAGAAGTTGAGCTATTTGATGTGTGGGGAACATATTTCATGGGCCCATTTATGAGTTTGTTTGGTAATAAGTATATCTTGGTGGCCGTAGACTATGTTTCTAAATGGGTGGAGGCTGTTGCACTTCCAAACAATGAAGGGAAAAGTGTTGTTCAATTCCTAAAACGCTACATCTTTGCTAGATTTGGTACTCCTCGAGCTTTTATTAGTGATGAGGGATCTGACTTCTGCAACAAGTGATTCTCAGCCGCATTGAGTAAGTATGGAGTGAAACACAAAGTAGCAACTGTGTATCATCTCCAAACAAGCGGCCAAGTTGAAGTGTCAAACTGGGAGATCAAAAGCATCTTGGCCAAGACAGTGAATGCTAATAAGACTGATTGGTCTCAAAGGCTTGATGACGCTATGAGCGTATCGCACAACATACAAATCACCTATCGGTATGTCTTTGTATCAGCTAGTTTTCAGTAATATTTCCATCTACCAGTTAAATTAGAACACAAAGTAGTATGGGCATTAAAAGCTCTAAATCTGGATTGGACAAAGGCTTCAAAAGAGAGATTAGAGAAATTAAAAGAGTTGGACGAATTCAAGTTCAAGGCTTATGAAAGTTCAGACATTTACAAGGAAATGTTGAAGAAATGCCACGATTATAAAATCCTTAAGAGGGAGTTCAGAGTGGGAGACTGGGTGTTACTATATAACTCTCGATTTAGACTCTTTTCAGGAAATCTCAAGTACAAATGATCAGGGGCGGTTAGAGTGACACGCGTGTTTCACAAATGGTGCCATCGAAGTTGAAGGTCAAGAAGGACATGCATTCAAGGTGAGTGGGCAACACTTGAAGTAATACTTTGGCGAATGCCAAGAGATTTCTCTAATTAAGGTGGTGTACTTGAAAGATTCTTGAGAGCATTTCCACGTCACGCCTTGACGTTAAATAAGGTGCTTCTTGAAAGGCAACCCAAGTGTTAGTGTCTCAAATAATTTGTGTTGATTTTGCAGGTGCAAGATATTGTACGAGAAGACGATGCTATTGGTAGATCGCCGAATTGGTTCAGCAAGCACGACATAGTCCGCCTTATGGACTTCAAAAATGGAGATGAGACACTGGAACATTCAGCGGGAAACCTTCATCACTCGGTGAATCGCCGATGTGTTTAGGTGACCCAATTTTTCTCTCTCTTCTACTCCATCGCTGATAGCTTAACTCAATGATTGTACGGTGATCTAACAAGTCCATTATGCAAAGCGCCGACCTGTTCGGTGACCTCCTTCATCTATGCCAATTTGCCCCTTTCTGAGAGTGTCGGACACTGTAACTAAGGGCGATATCCAGACTATTAGGTGCACCACCGAGGCATTCGACAACTGTTTCATTTTCTCGCCAACTCGGCGCTTAGTGAAGATTCCTTGTCACCTTGCTCTACATGATTACATACTAGAATTTTATCTTTATTTGTTAGTTTTTATTTTTTATTATTATTTTATCTATGGGAGTGTCCATTCTCTACTCACATTGGGGACAATGTTGAATGCTTTTGGTGGGAGTGTGTGCTTGGTCAGTGATAATGAGCTCCTTTGTGTGTGCTTGGACCACTTCTGAAAAATTTGTGCCACCTCATGTGTGTTTAATTGTGTTTGTTCTTGTGCAGATTTGAGTATCTATTATGATCAATACTGATGATTTGAATGGTGCTCTCAATCGAACAAACATGAATGTGCGGCTACAATGAGGACAAATGAAGTTACATAGATAATATGTGAACTTTTGGCATATCGTTGTGACTAACCGGTTATTGAATAAGTCTCTTGTGATGAACATTGCACACTAGTGAAAGTGTGGAGTCTTGTTTGATATTGGTGTCAATGCCTTGTGTGATGACCTTACCGTGAACCTTGTGTGATGACACCAAGAATTTGCCCCATTGGTCGGGTTTGCTCAGTGATGCAAGCTCTTGAAATGAACTTAGGTGACATTTTTAAAGAGTGAAACAATTTGACATTATGCCTCTTTTGTGGCCTACATTGTGATTGTGTGAACTTTGCCTGAACACCCTTTGAGCCTTACCCTTTTCTTGGGTAAAACTTGACCAAATGAGACCTCTCTTTATCCCTTCACCCATAATCCTCATGAATTGTGGTTTATTTGAATATCCAACTTAGGCCAAAAGCCTAAGTTGGGGGTGTGGTGAAAAGAGAAGGTAAATCAAGAAGTGCAAAGAATTCCCCCTTGACCCATGATTTTGAGAAAGAAGGAACCCCCCATACAAAAAAGAAGAAGAGAGAAAAAAGAAAAGGAAAATGAAAAATAAAAAGAATGAAAAAGTTATGGAATAAAATTGTGAAAGTTACAAAACAAATGGGGTGTCCGGTATTCCATGAAAAGTGAATAATGGGGTAAATTGTGAGCATGAATGAGAATGATGAAGAAAAGGAAAGGAAGTGTTGTTCACACCACATTTCATGAGGATAGGAACCACTGAGCCTAAACGACCATACCTTTACACTCAGCCCCGTTACTTGCCTTGAAAAGACCTTTTGGATCTTGAGTGAGCTGAAACAAGTGTTGATTGAAAAATAAAGGTAAACCTATGGGTGGAGTCATGCATGTGTTCATCTTTGTGAGTGTGAGAGTTGTTTGTGATTCCGGAGCTATAAATTGTTGAACAAATTGTGTGTGAATATGGAATTATCTTTGTGTGAGGGCATTTGAGTACCTTTGTTAAGCTTGAACTTGCGTTTGAAGCAAGTATTGTGAACTTGAGAATCTTTGATAATGGTAAGTCACAACTTGAATCTTTGAGCGCACAATTGATCCTTGCATAAGTAAGTTGAGTCTTGTTGTGTGCATTCATGATTGAGTCTTGTGTAGCACTGTTTGAAACATCCTTTTTAAACTGCTGAACTTGAGTTTTACTTGAGGAAAAGCAAAAGTTTAAGTTGGGGGTGTTGATGAGTCCGAGATTTGGACTCATTTAGGGCTTTATTTATAATGATTTAGTTTCCTAAAATGCTTATTTTGTGTCAACAACTGATGTAGAACTCCTAATTTTCAGATATATGGATTAAGGAACAAAACTAGTACAAAAATGGGCAATAGAGCTAACATGAGCGAAAAAGAGAAGGGAAAAACAAGTCTGATGCTCGCCGATGCCACTCGGTGACTCGCCAAGTTGCCACTCTACCGCCAAAAGTTACAGAGCGTTGAGGCTGGATGAGGGGTAGTTTCGGTAAGTATCAATTCCACTTGGCGTGACGCCGATCTCATCGGTGATGGAAGACCAGGTCGCCAAAAGTACTGATGGAGATCCAGATAAGTGCTTATGGGTGAGATGAAACAAAAAAGGGTGCATCGCGGAATCACTCAGCGACCCCGATCTGGCTGGCCTAAAATTACAGTGGTTAGACCTAGAAGAGGTGAAAAATGAAGGCGAGACGAAGGAAAATAGGCAAGTCACTGAACGGTAGGCGAAGCCCGACTTACCTTTACCGATTGATCCCAAACAGCCACACATTAGACTTGCATAAAATGATTTTTGCAAGAGAGAGAAGGCATTCAAAAACATGAGGAACAAAAGATTGAGAGCAAAAACACCACTATTGTGGATTTGAAGTGATTTTAACAAGGTCTTTCATTGAGATTTTGTAATAGAGGAGATTTTAGTTGATTTTAACTTGAAAATTTCATTTACCTAGCTATGGAAACCGTGGTAGGTGTTGATTTTCAACTTTTCTCCATGATTGGCTAAAACCCTAACCTTGGGGGTTTGACAATGTTACCAATTGTTGCATTCTAGTAAATGGGTGTTATCGATTAGCGATTGTTGGTCTTAATTTGAAGCGGGTCTAAATTATTATGGTGGTTTAACTTCATTATTTCATCTTTCATGTGATAGATTTCAGAGTTTTGTGCTTGCTTGAGAGAGAAGTACGGAACCAATGTAGTAATTTGGCAATCTTAGTAGTGGGTCTTGATGGTTTCAGCTTAAGAAAGTGAAACCCAAGACCCAGTCTTTGTATCTAGCTCGAAAGAGTGGATTTGATGAGACAGTGGGTTGGCTAGCTTATGGATAGCATTGAGGTTCGAAAGAACTCAACCAAAATAAAGCAATTGTTTGAGAGAAAGTTGTTTTACTTATAGTCCATTATACCCGGGACAAATTAGTATTATCGGTAATGATGTACACCTATTGTTTCTTGTTAATACTTTGAAGTGTGTTGGTAACGACATCCTGAAAATTAGATTATTATACTCTTAAGTGTGTGGTGCTCTGCTGCAAAGGTTATCGTCTTACTTTCGTATTTGATTTCAAAGAAAGTTACAATTTGTGGGATCGACCCCAACTTAGTTGGTTAGGTTATATACTAACTAATGATCGTTGACACTTAGAATTGGATGAAGTGTCCTTGAAATGTTAATCAATGCTCTGGAGATGGTTGCTGATATGAGAAGTAGGATGAGCTTGTTTGTGGCTGGGTTTCCTTGGCTGTCAAGCAAAGAGGGTAAGGTTGCGATGTTGATAGGGGACTTGGACATAGCTAGGATGATTATTCATGTGCAGTTAGTTGAGGTAAACAAGTTGAGAAATAGGGAATAGTTCCAAAACAAGAAGGCCAAGACAAAAGGGAATGAGTACCGGTAGTAGAAGAGTAATGTGAACCGGTCATCTTTTCAGCAAAAGCCGAATGGACCTACTACATCATCTGCTAGTACACCTGCACCAAAGAACACAGGTGAGTTCAGTGCTATACTTGCACAATCTCAAGGTAGTGTGGTACAAGGAGGTAATTGGACTCCTGCCTGTTTTGAGTGTGGTAGGAACCACTAGGAGCGTGTCATGATGGCTGTCACGCCCCGAGCCAACACCCTGGACGTGGCCGGCACTCGAAGACCATTGTTGGCCCCCAAGTGAACCCTTGGCCTGGCTTTCTTAACTCAGCGGAAACTTAACTCAGCAGAATGACTCAATGCAATAAAAGGTTATATAACAACCCAACTGCTAAAATCTGGCCAAAAAGGGCAACCCGTGTCTCAAAATAGAATATTTACATATATACATAAATGAGAGACTCAAACTAACTGACTGACTATCTATAAAGCCTCTATAATACTGAGATGGATGTTGGGACAGAACCCGTAACATCCTAATAAAACAAAACTAAGGAAAACAAAATGACTGAGTCCTCCGGAAAGCAAGGAGGCTCACCACTGACTCTGAAGTGCTCATCTGGATCAACGGCGTGCTAGATGCTGATCCTGGGTACCTATATCTGCATCATTATAAAGTGCAGGCCAACTGGCATCAGTACATGGAATGTACGAGAATGCGAGCTGGAAAGCTAAATCACAACTTAAGCTTGAAAGGAATACAAGAGAACACTTACCTTGGCTTTGTTCAACTCATGAATAACTGACTCAATATATAAAGCAATAAGACACATGCAATATATAAAGCTTGTAAAATAGTATAAAAAACTTAGTTCATTAATGATAAAGTAAAAACAAACTCAACTTTACTTATATAAAAGTAATATAACTTTAGTGGGAGGTTCTGAAACCGACAACCACCACTATGAGCCCTAGTGCTGATACAACGTTTTACCTCACATTTCCCAAGGACCATCTTATACCTTGCCGTGATATAGAAAGCTAACTTTACTAAGTGGATCCACTAGTTTAATCTTACGTGATCATCTAAAAAGAATGATCCGTCAAATCCCATGTTGGCGCATGATTCTTATGGAGAGTTGAGTTAATATGAACTCGTATCCCCAATTCGGTGCTCAATACTACTCCCAAAAATACTTTAGCTCATAAGTGTTTTAAACACATCTTTCTTTAGTTTGAGATAATTACTCAAAAATCTAGCCCGAAGGCTCACCTGGAATCGATGTTCCTTCTTCTTGAAAACTAGCCCAAAGGCTCTTTTGGAAATCATTGTTCCTTTCTTACTCAAATGTGAAAACATTTATAAAATTCTTTGGGAATACTTAGTTCCCTAATAGATTTTGAGAAAAGAACTCAACTTTAAACTCTTGACTTAACTTGAAACTCTATGCTCTTTACTTGACTTGAAACTCAATGCTCAACTCGAAACTCTTGACTTAACTTGAACTAACTTGAAACTCAAGCCTCAAAATGAAGTTAAAACCTTCAATGAAGACTCTTGAACAACTTTGAAAACTTTCTTTGATATAAGTTCTTAACTTCTAGGCTTGACTTTGATCCTAACTTTCTTGAATCGAATTATGGATTTAAGGATCATGATTTGTGTTTGGAAAGACCTCATGATGTTTAGGAATGATTTAGGAATTATTTAGGACAGCTAAACTTAAGAAAAATTACGATATTAAATTCTGAAAATAGTGGAGTCCACGTCCTGTCCGCGACGCGGAGAAGCTTTTTGTTCACAGAGGGAACAAGTCCGCGACGCAGACTTGTTTCATCAAAGAAGCCCGACTTTTCTACTTCATTTTTCCAACCCTAAGCCTCCTTAACTTTAATGGTTCCAGCCCCAAATTACTTAGAATCATAAACCCCTCAACATACAATAGATTTCAACTCACAACACAACCAAATCATGTCCCAAACCAACAAGAACTTCAACACCACACAACTACAACTTCAACAACATTAACAACACAACCCAACTACAACTTCAACAACTCAACCAATCTTTCCTCAATAATAAAACGAGTTTGGTGTGTGGGGAAAGGAATCAACCCATCACTATGAACTCACATACCTAGTAGGGATCACCCCTGACAATATCCACGATGATCTCCTTGTTTGATCTTCCCTTTCTCCTCTTCTTTTTCTATTCTTCTTCTCTTCTTCTCCACTTCTTCTCCTCCTCTTCACTCAAAACCCTCACTCTCATTCTTTTAAAATGGGACAAACTGATCTAAAAAATCAGTCCAACACTTAAATATAACCAAAGGAATTGATTAGTGAAAAGACCAAAATGCCCTTAACATTTCCGGCTGACTTCCCTGTGACAACTGCCCAACTTCCAAAGGGCATAACTCACTCATACGAACTCGGAATCAAGCAAACTCGACGGCGTTGGAAAGATCATTCTACGAGCTTCACAAACATAAATGGAACTACACCTAACTCATCCTGAGCTAGGAGTTATGACTGCTCAAAATTTGCCACAAACTCACTTTTTCCCACACAACCAAATTTTCCAGATTTTTAAAATTCCTTCCAAAAATGACTAATTCGAAATTCTAAGCCTCTTCATAGGTATTTTAAATTGCCGGATGTTACAATATCTCCCCCTTGGGAACTTTCGTCCTCGAATGAGGCTACTCTTACTAGGTTAAGGGTGTAACATCAATTTCAAACACCCAACAAGCAACCATACAAACACAACAACAACATGCTCATTATTATTTAAAGAGCGCTAAGAAGGAAATTAGTACCTTGATCTGCATTTCCTCCAGATTCAAAGAGATATGGATATCTCTTCTTCATGTCCTCTTCGGCTTCCCAAGTATCTTCCTCAACAAATTAGTTCCTCCAAAAGACTTTGACTGAGGCTACATCTTTCGTTCTCAACCTACGAACATGCCGATCTAGAATCTGTACAGGAACCTCCTCATAGGATAAGTTATCCCTGATCCTAATACTTTCAGTTGGAAGGATCAATGAAGGATCGCCTATGCACTTCTTCAACATGGAGATATGAAATACCTGATGAACCGCTGCTAATTCTTGTGTTAACTCCAACTTGCAAGAAACATTGACAATCCTCTTGGCTATGCGGTAAGGTCCAATATACCGGGGACTAAGTTTCCCCTTCTTACCAAACCTCATAACCCCCTTCATGGGTGAAACTTTAAAATATACCCAATCATCTACTTCGAACTCCAATGCCCTTCTCCTAACATCAGTGTAGGATTTCTGACGACTCTGTGCCGTTTTCAACCTCTCTTAAATTACTTTCACCTTCTCCATAGCTTGGTGAACTAAATCTGGTCCTATCAACCCCGCTTCACCAACTTCAAAACATCCTATAGGATATCTACATCTTCTCCCATAAAGAGCTTCGTATGGGGCCATCTGGATGCAAGAGTGATAACTGTTGTTGTAGGTATACTCGATGAGAGGTAGGTGATCATCCCAATTACCTTTGAAATCGATCACACAAGCCCTCAACATATCTTCTAAAGTCTGAATAGTACGCTCTGCTTGCCCATCAGTCTGAGGATGAAAGGCAGTACTTAAGTTCACCCTCGAACCCAAGCCTTTCTGAAAAGATTTCCAGAAATGTGCAGTAAACTGTGCACCTCTATCTGAAATAATGGAGACTGGGACTCCATGAAGTCTCACTATCTCTTGAATATACAACTTCGCATAATCTTCTGCTGAGTAGGTAGTCTTTACTGGCAGAAAATGGGCTGACTTTGTCATTCTGTCGACAATCACCCAAATAGAATCATGTTGTCTGCGAGACCTTGGCAACCCTGTGATGAAATCCATATTGATCATCTCCCACTTCCATTCCGGAAGTTCTATCCTCTGAGACAAACCATCGGACCTTTGGTGCTTGACTTTCACTTGTTGGCAATTTGGACATTTAGCAACAAACTCTGCAATGCCCTTCTTCATGCCATTCCACCAATAAACCTCTCTCAAGTCACGATACATCTTCGTGGAACCCGGATGAATGGAATATCTGGAGCTATGAGCTTCTTCCATAATCCTCTCTTGGAGTTCATCTACCATAGGTACACACAATCTACCTTGATACTTCAAAACACCATCTCCCTCTTGTTCAAAAGCTAATACTCTTTGCTTTTGAACATTTGCCTTCAACTCAAGCAAAATGGGATCTTGGTATTATTTCTCTTTCACTTCCGACACTAATGATGACTCTTCCCCGCTCGTCACTTCTATTCCTCCTTTTGTGGAATGTATAAGTCTGACTCCCAGGTGTGCCAGTCTGTGCACATCCTTTGATAACTCTCTCTTTCCTTCTTCAATATGGGTGGTGCTACCCATAGACAACCTGCTCAAAGAATCAGCAACAATATTAGCCTTACCTGGGTGATAAAGAATACTCAGGTCATAATCCTTGAGTAATTCTAGCCACCTCCTCTGTCTGAGATTAAGCTCTTTCTGAGTAAGCACATATTGAAGACTCTTGTGATCAGTGAATACATCAACATGCACACCATACAAGTAATGACGCCATATCTTCAAAGTGAACACTAGAGCAGCTAACTCTAAGTCATGGGTTGGGTAGTTCTTCTCATGAACCTTCAACTGTCTGGAGGCATAAGCTATAACCTTGCCATTCTGCATTAAGACACAACCCAAACCAACTCTAGATGCATCATAATACACCACAAAACCTTGAGTACCTTCTGGTAAGGTCAAAACTGGAGCAGTAATCAACCTCTTTTTCAATTCCTGAAAGTTTTTCTCACAAACTTCGGACCATTGAAATTTCACTGCCTTCTGAGTCAACTTGGTCAAAGGAGATGCAATAGACGAGAACCCCTCTACAAACCTTCTATAATAGCCAGCTAAAACCAAGAAACTCCTAATTTCAGTTGGAGATGTGGGTCTAGGCCAATTCTGCACTGCCTCAATTTTCCGAGTATCAACTTTAATACCATCACCGGAAACAATGTGGCTTAGGAACGCCACAGACTTAAGCCAAAACTCACACTTAGAGAACTTGGCATACAACTCCTTATCTTTCAAAGTTTGAAGAACCATCTTGAGATGACTAGCATGATCTTCTTCATTCTTTGAATAGATTAGTATGTCATCAATGAAGACGATAACAAACATATCTAAATAAGGTTTGAAGACTCTATTCATCAAGTCCATGAAAGTTGCCGGTGCATTTGTCAAACCAAAGTACATGACTAAAAACTCATAATGACCATATCTGGTTCTGAAAGCTGTCTTAGGAATATCACCTTCCCTTACTCTTAACTGATGATAGCCTGATCGGAGGTCAATCTTTGAAAAACAGGTGGCACCCTGAAGCTGATCGAAAAGATCATCAATCCTCAAAAGAGGGTACTTATTCTTGATGGTAACCTTATTCAACTGGCGGTAATCTATACACATCCTAAGGGAACCATCTTTCTTTATCACAAACAAGACCGGAGCACCCCAAGGTGAGACACTCGATCGAATGAAACCCTTATCTAGGAGATCTTTCAACTGCTCTTTCAACTCTTTCAACTCTGCTGGTGCCATTCTATATGGTGGAATAGAGATAGGACGAGTATCTAGAATGAGATCTATGCCGAACTCTATTTCTCTCTCAGGAGGAATTCCAGGTAGATCATCAGAAAAAACTTCTGGAAACACTCTTACTATAGGAACTGACTGAAAATGAGGTATCTCAATACTAGAGTCATGAACTCGGACTAAGTGATAGATACAACCCTTCGAAACTAACTTTCTTGCCTTAAGGTATGAAATGAAACAACCCTTAGGCACTGCTGAACTACTACTCCACTCTAGGACTGGTTCACTCGGAAACTGAAACTTGACCACTCGAGTTCTACAATCTATCGATGCATAACAAGCATGAAGTCAATCCATACCTAGAATGACATCAAAATCTACCATGTCTAACTCAACCAAATCAGCCATGGTGCTCTTGTGATTGATGGAAACAGGACAATCACGATAAACTCTTTCTGCTAGAATAGACTCCCCAACAGGTGTAGAAACACAAAAGGGTTCACAAAGTCTATCAGGAAGAACATCAAACTTATTTGCAACATAAGGAGTCACAAAAGATAAACTTGCTCCTGGGTCTAGCAAATCATACACATCAAAAGCAAAGACTTTGATCATACCAGTGACAACATTTGGAGAATTCTCTTACTCATGGCGACTGGTGATTGCATAGAGGCGGTTTGCTCCTCCCCTCCGCCGGTACTAGAAGTAGATCCTCTAGGTGCCGTCCGGTCTGGGGGAGCAACTGATGAAGATTGGGCCCTACTACCCAAATTTCCACTACCTTTCCTATTCTTAGGGCACTCTTTCATGAAGTGACCCTTTTGTCCACACTTGAAACAACCTGTCTGGCCCTGACGACACTTCCCTGAGTGGGATCTACCATACCTAGCACATGCAGGAATCAAACTACCTCCTTGTGCCACACTACCTGAAGACTGAGCTGGTCTAGCCTTGAAATCCTTCAAATTCTGGCCATTAAAATCACCTCTGTATCTGGGTGCAGGTGCACTAGTAAATGATGGAGCAGGTCCCTTTTGCCTTTGTTGAAAAGACAGACGGTTTGCATTACCTTTCTGCTGCCCAGACTCATTACCGGTCTTGGCTTTCTTATTTCTGAACTCTTCCCTATCCCTCAGCTTCTCTTCCTCAACCTGCTGCACATAGATCATCAACCTAGATATGTCCATGTCCCTGATAAGCATCGCAGCCCTGCCTTCCTTACTCGACAACCGAGACAACCCAGCAACGAACAAACTCATTCTACTCCTTATATCCACAACTATCTCCGGAGCATAACGGGAAAGTTGGGTAAACTTCAGACTGTACTCTTGAACACTCAAACACTCCTGCTTAAGAGTGAGGAACTCACGTACCTTGGCCTCTTTCAATTCTCGGGGAAAGAAATGCCCTAAGAAAGCTTCCTCAAAACAGGCCCAATTCGCAGGTGGTGCATTCTCAACTCTGTCCCCTTTCCACTGGTCTAACCAAGTTCTAGCAACATCCTTCAATTGATACGCAGCTAGTTCAATCCGCTCGATATCTGCCACATGCATCACATCAAAAATCTTCTTCAGCTCCTCAATGAAGTTCTCTGGATCCTCAGTAGTGCTCGAACCCATGAAACTCGGAGGATTCATCCCCAAGAACTCACGAATCCTAGAAGTGTCAGCTCCTTCATGTCGAGCTCCCCTTTGCTGACCAATCTGACTAGTTACATCTTGGCTCAGAATTCTAATTGCCTCTCTGAACTCGGCATTTGAAACTTCCCCTTGATGTTGCACTCCAGGTGCATCAGGTAACGTTTACTCATCAACATAACGTCTAGGAAGATGCCCTCTATTAGCTCTTCGTGGAGGCATGACTATCTGAAAACATGCACAAGCATGGATTAGAGGGAAACTTTTTAGAGATTAACTCTAACGCACAAGATGAGTGTGAAAGAAGTGAGAAATCTTCCTAAATGTTGCAGCCTCCTAATTATAGATGTGGGGCGCTTCACACCGATAACTAGGACTCTACAGACACAGCTTCATAGACTCCCTAGGACTCTTGAACTCTGTGCTCTGATACCAAGTTTGTCACGCCCTGAGCCTACACCCTGGACGTGGCCGGCACTCGAAGACCATTGCTGGCCCCCAAGTGAACCCTTGGCCTGGCTTTCTTAACTCAGCGGAAACTTAACTCAGCAGAATGACTCAATGCAATAAAAGGTTATATAACAACCCAACTGATAAAATCTGGCCAAAAAGGGCAACTCGAGTGTCAAAATAGAATATTTACATATATACATAGATGAGAGACTCAAACTAACTGACTGACTGTCTATGAAGCCTCTATAATACTGAGATGGATGTTGGGACAGACCCCGCAACATCCTAATAAAACAAAACTAAGGGAAACAAAATGACTGAGTCCTCCGGAAAGCAAGGAGGCTCACCACTGACTCTGAAGTGCTCAGCTGGATCAACGGCGTGCTGGATGCTGATCCTGGGT